>JAPTHA010000024.1:20922949-20956775 GCA_029814585.1 Gymnapogon annona
CAAAGATTTTTACAGTTTACTTTTTTTAGTCCTATTATTTGTGGTTTTTCAAAGTTTTTTGTACGAATCAGTGTAGCACACTTTTAATTTAATTTCACAATGTACAATAATAACAATAATAATAATAATAATACATTGCATTTATGAAGCGCTTTTCAAAAACCCAAAGACGCTTACAAAGAGTAAACATATGGGGGGGGGATAACAGGACATGACAAGTTATTGTGCAAAAGTGGTGGAGTGCAATACGGGGGTGATAGGTATGAACAGAAACAATACAATAAAGATATTGTATTCTATGAAGACATAATATTCGAACAGCAATCTATACAATATGTAATACACAATATATTATCTATATGATCTTCTTCTTTCAGCTTTTTCCTGATTTCATTTTCTTACTTGATTTGGCAGGAGTTTTTATGCCAGATGCCCTTCCTGACACAACCCACTGGACGCTCTTAAAGGGGATCGAACACGGTATCCCCTGTGCACCAGCCCAGTGCCTTACCGACTGAGCTATCCAGCCGGATACTATCAATATGATGATTAAAGATAATTAAAGAAATACACATAATAAGTGTGTAAAACTATAGTTGTGTAATGAATAATGTGTAATTTCATAATTATGAGGTTATAAGGTGGAGTTAAGCGGCCCGATGGCCACAGGCGGGGATGATTTCTAGTGTCGTGCACTGGTGCATTTAGGCGGAATCAGACTATCACTGAACATGCTCCTGTGGAGTTGTCCGATGGTGAGTAGATGGGTGTAGGACGATGACAGAAAAAGGAAAAAGGCAGGTTTCTAGGTGTTACATTACATTTTACTGTGCATTTCTTCATACCTGCTGCCCTGTTGGTAGATTTGTGTGTAAAAGTTGCAAACTCTGATTATCTTGAGTTGTGTGTGTTCTGTGTGTGCTTTACAGGTTCCCACCTCGCTCCATTCGCTGACAGTCCACTTGGGACACGGCTGTTCATTACAGGCTTCAGTGACCACCCTCTGGTAATCATTGCACTCCCTGTCCACCAGACGCCGACCCAGGTTGTTCATACAATAAGACTCTCTGCTGCGGCTCCCACGTCCACAAGTCTTCGAGCACTGTAATAAGAAGGCATCGACCGCATTCAGCCAACCGAAACATGAGGTTTTATGTTTTGAATGAATGCCATTTGTCTGCGGTCTGGGTTTGGATTAGAAATGTAAGGCAGATCACCTGAAGACGTTATGCAGTGAAAAGTCAAGAAAAGTAGACTAAAAAAAAAAAACTTAGAGTAGACTTTTACCCTCAAAGACCTAAACCAAACCCATAACCATCTACTGACCAAAAATGCTTAATAACCGATGAATCAACATTTCTATAAATACAGGGAAATAATTGTAGTACATTTTTGGACGTTCATAAGCTCTATAATGAATGTGGAAACAAAATATCCACAAGATCTGCACCATCGATGCACCAGTAACACATGTCAGTAGACAAATGTCGACTCGGTTAATGATACATTTAATTTATATTGAGCTTTTATGAATATTTACATAAAAGCTCGTAGTCTCCCATATTTTAATTACGGGAAAATACTCTTAATAAATCAGGGGTAAAGTGGAGAGAAAGTTCATTTGGAAGTTGCCACAAATATACTTATAGGTCTTATCTAACAAGACACGGGTTTACAACAAAACAGGTGTGTGAGCAGTTTATGCTTGAATGGACTGCACTTATATAGTGCTTTTCTACACATGTTATGGTACTCAAAGCACTTCACACTGACTCACATCTACTCATTGACATATGAGTGGGCGGCTGCTACATCATGCCAGACCCCAGTGAGGCCTGTGCTCAGGGACACTTCGGCACGCAGGCAGTCGGAGCCAGGGTTCGAACTGTCAACCCTTCTACCATTGAACAACCCACTCTACCAAGTGAGCCACAGCCGCTCCACACTTAGACATTCCTTGTTAGCGTTTCCATTCACATTCCATTCAATGTTTTTAACCTGTTTGTATTAAAAAGTACCTGTGACCAGGCGCTGTACTGCCAGCTCTTCAGCAGACAGTCTCCATGGCAGGGCTCTCTGGTCTGAGGTTTGGAAACATCTGCACAGGCGCTGGCTTCCACTCTGTCACTCTGCCTCTTCATCAGGCTGTATTTCATACACTGGACGTCTAGGCTGCGATAGCCTGGCCCACATTTGGCTGAACATTCGCTCTTTCCAGCGACGTGCCACCTGTAAGGTCAAAAGACAGAGAAGAACCCTTTGTGAGCAGTAACGTGTGTTCACATGTTTCTCGTTGGTGCTCGTTGGTGGATGTGAGTTCACAACCATTTGCAGTTGTGCATCTTGTGTCTGTGAGCAATAAGCACACCTGACTTCACAATCAGTGTTGCAAGGCTCAGTAACAGCAACAGGACGGGGTAAATGTTCACAGCGTTGGTCTGATACTTCTAGGTGATCGCTCTTACGCACACAGACTGCCTTTCTCCTCCGCTCACCTACAGAGATACACACATATGTGCAAGGACATGCAAAGAAAAACAATGGTCAGATCTGTGACACTTCCTATGTCGCCAATTCAACTGCTTTCATATGTTCAGCTCATCGTCAGTCAATATAAGGCTCCGTACTGCTCACAAATATGCCTGTTTACTTTATCTTTCTGTTCACTATACACCCACTGAGAGCCAGACGAGTTGCTTCTCATAAAGAAATTTGAGGGGCTTAGTTAGGTTAAGGGCCAGGCTATGGGAAAGGTGTCAGGCGATGTGATTGGCCAGGGTCACATTGGGGTTGCCAGGAGGGGGATTTATGGAAGAAGGGGATGAATGAATCCAGAGGTCTGTGTGTGTGTGTGTAATACATGGGAAATGCTGATCCTAATGTGCAGTGACACTCAGATACATGCCCATGAAATAAGATTCTCTGTAACAAGACACATTAGTGGTCCTATAAATTTCACAGTTTTTACATATATTCAGTTCACAACCACATGCTTGATGGTGGATTTTCATTTAGTGAAGCCTAAATGTGCCTAGAAAATAATAAACTATGTACTCTTCAGAGGAAAATCTGTCACCATTTCTAAAATAATATACATGCAAGTATATTATATGTGGTGAGTGTTTGGAAGCTCTCACCCTGACAGATGCGGTTACACTCGAGCCAGGACCCTGAGGGATCCCACAAAAACTGCTCCCTATGTTCCTCAATGGGGATGTTAAAGGAATAGCGCACATCTGGGTTGTAGAGGTTTCCAACACACAAGACCTGGGGAAAGAATAGGGAGGGACACAAGGTCAGCACACTTAACAGTGTGTCACTTATTTTGGCTAAGTGTAAGTTTTGACATTGCATTTTATTTTGTCTAAGTTTTAGACAAAAATGTTTATTTGGAACATTTCAAACACAAATGCACACGAGCTTTACATGAACGAAAGGAACATCCAGAGGGAAATAAAACTATGTTGAGCTATAAGAGGACCAAATTATATATTTATAAATATCATTAGAAAAGAGTTCCAAAAAGGGATTTTGTAGTACATGAGTAAGTCAGTAATGAAGTAAAGATAAAAAAGGTACCAATGTACAAAGTTAAAGAAGCTCAACAAAGCTAGAAATAACAACTATTGCAAAACAAAACCAAACAAAAAAAAATAGTGGTAGGACCTTCACTTGGGTCAAAAAACCCAAAAACAAATACACATAAAGGAATCAAATGGTGATCAATAACTGTGGAAGAATTCATGAAGTGCAGGAGAACAAAAAACATCGGTCACCTGTGTTTAAAACCCCCAGGATGCAGTGGGATCCTAACTAGACTATCTGCTATGTGTGTATATAACATATTATTTGAACATTGACAATTAATTTCATGCAACAACTTTTTTGTGGTATGTCACGAGTATCAAATAATCCTTTTTTTTAAAAAAAAAATCGCATCAAGAATGGGACAAAGAGTGGTAAAGACCACGGCGCATTGAATACCTGCAGGATGAGCTCCTCTTCGATGCGGTCGGTGCAGTTAATTCGCTCAACTTTGGTGTCCGAGCCGCTGTACTCGATGACAGTTCCCTTGAAGGTGATTTCCCTTTTGAACATGGCCACCACAAAGTTCCCATTTAGAAGGAAGTTGGACTGGCTATCAGATAATGCTGGAACAACAAACACAAAACACAAATTAAACCACATACCCCTAAACAACATGGAACTTCAAATAGGAAACAATTCAGAGTAAATGATGGAACATTCCTAAACTCAGTTTCTGCCTGACATTGGGGTTTTTGAAAACAATGCGATGTTTATCATTTAAGGCTATTATTAAATAAACACTGTTAGGGTTGCTTGTTTATTGTTCTCCGGTGCCATTGTTTCAAGGGAGGTATGTTGAAACACTGGTGGCACTAAATTGTAGTAATTTAGAGTTAGACTGCATGACTCCACTAAGTGACTGACACTGAAATGTAAACGAAGGGCTCTCCACTGACTCCAAATACAAACAAGTACATAAACATACCAACACGACATACCCAAACGCAAGTATCACTCATATGAACTCACAGAGGGGAAGTTAACATAAACATGGACTGAATAAGTACGCTCATAAGAAATATGCATTTAATTATAATCTTTGTGTGCGTACCGAAGTAATGTATGTGATTACGTCTCAAGACGCAGCTTTGTTTACAGAGCGTTTAAGTCTGCGCATGAACAGTGCTGGATCCCAGCGACCCGTATTTAACTCGCTGGGTGTCTGTGGAACTTTGACAACAATCTCCAGGCTCTGTTTGTCATCACTGATGCTTTGTGGTATTGGAAAAAAATTAACAATGCATTGGCAAATACACAAAACGTACTACAATACACGCAGCTCCACACAAAAAGCTGATGTTAGACATATACGGATCTGTCTCACAGCCTTGGGCCTCAGGCTTTGAAAGCTGCTTTCCAAAAACAGCTACACCTTGATGGCGGTAAAGAGAGTGTTACGTGCCTTTAAAATAATTATTCCTGGCTAAGGTTAATACAAAAATCTAAACACAAATCTTTATTTCAAGAAATGTGGAATTTCATTTACCTGTGCCCATTCATCATCAAACAGATTTTTTTTTTAACGTAAAATAATGATACATTACTGATAATCAACCCGTGGCTAGTTATAAAACAGGGTCCCGACAGGTTTCTACAAGCTCAATTTAAGACTTTTTTTAAGATCTTTTAAGACGACTTACAACAGAACGTAAAGCCCATTTTACAGTTATAACAGACATTTCGACACAACACAGGCTACAAGTTTATGGCAACATAACTGAATATCTACTATATCAAATGGAATAACTTTTAAAGAGTTTTTAAATGCAGATTTGGACTTTAAAGACTTTTAAGGTGTTTTCAAGGCCCCTCAAGAACACTGTAAAAACAACACTTGATTTTTGAGAACTAAGTACTGCTCCTGTTGTAGAAAGTTATGAACATGATGAGCCATGACAACGTATACTGTGCTGTGGGCATGACAGTGACACAGTGGATTCTTTTCGTTTTTTTTTTTTTTTTTTAGGAATGTCTCTTGGAAATTTCCCCATGTGGGACAAATAGATTTATTTAGTTTCCTTTAGTGGAGTAACAGCCATTGAAGTCACTTGCATTGACACAATTTCAGCAAACAGTTTCAAAATGCAAAACTTACATTTGGAATAAAAAAAGAGGCATTTTTATTAACTTTGTTTGTCATAGAATAATCAGGGAACAGGACACATCTGGACATGGAGCTGCTTATCTGTCACCTACATTCTTTTGAGGCTCTGAAAATGGAGAGACCACATTTAAAATGGTCATAATTCCTTCACGGTAAATGCAGCATTTCTGTTAAACCCCTGGAATAAAAGTTCAAAGTCAACATTGAATCCCATCTTTATAGTTTCATTTCAGATTCATTGTGACCCTGTACAGAGGTGTTGGGTTGGCGTTATAATTAACCGCTATTTTAAACATCCTGGTTAATTCATTGTGGAGGCTGCAAAAAAAAACATCTCATGAAGTACTGTATGAGTATATATGAGTGGAACAAAAGACACGCCAATATGCACTTTCTGGATGGAAATAAAGAAATGTTACACAAACACTGCATTCAACGTTTCATGAATGAAAATGGCAGATAACGAACAAACTGACAGTGCAACTTTATTTAGGAATCCACCTCGAATGCAGGTACAACCACCAATGTCAGATTACTTTGGTTATTTGAAATAGTGGCAACATTAGTGACTATGGAAAAGGGAGTCCATGCTTCCCTTCTGTGAAAAATGTATTTAGAGTAAATTAGGCCATGACAAGGTAAGAGAACAATGTATTGATAATTAGCATGGCTTTTTTTAGTTGTGCTTTTAGAAAATGAACCCTGCAAATCATTGGGGCACGGTTTGCTGCCTGTTATACTGTCATTGCAAACATAAGTACAAGGGCTGTCACTTTTGCAGAAATAATCACAGAAATTGGTAAATCGCAATTATTTCTCTGAAGACAATCACAACACCAAAACCTCTAATCGTTCCATCTCTACAGAGGCAAAATTACAAATTTGTGTCCCAGTCCACATATATATGGACCTGACTATATCAAAGAATAGATATGACTTTCTAGTTGTAGTTCTACTTTCAAGTCAGCTGCACTAAATCAGCTTTAGATCTTACAAGCATGCAGAGGCCACTCTCTATTGAAAAGGATCTGAAAAAATGTTAACACATTGTACCTGCTGGAGTGACAAAACTGACAGGGTGCTGCAAATTCAGACCATATTTACAGACACGTTCAGTGTGGTTGCAACACTCTGTTGCGGCACTCGGTCGCAGCATGGGACTGACCTTCTCAGGGCAGGGTGGTGACTGCCAGATGTGTTTTTGGACTATCTGAGTGGAGAACATCTTGAACCTGACTTCAACTTGTCTGAAAATCGGCACCCAGCCTTATGAAATAGGCAAACCTGGCTTTTTTTTTTTTTTTTAGTTCGTCTGTCTCACTCACATGCAAAAGACACACATAGACACCGAAACACACATGGTCAGACTCCAGTGTGTCCATCTAACCCTATACCCCTATATCCACTTTCATGCGGGCTGGGCTCCACATGCCTCTAATTAGCACCTGTTGCTGCCTCATTTATCTTTCTCAGGGCTTGACACTCCATTTGCTTTCCCAACCAACCCTCTTGCCATAACCATATGGACCAACGCCCCTCCACGTTTCCTCCATGTGCACCTCGTCCAAGTGTCAGTTTCTTTTCTTCATAAAAAAAAAAAAAAAAGAAAAACTTTGACAACAATTTGGCCCATGTCTATTCCCCCTGCTTCACTAAAAGCCTGCCTCTACAACTCTGGGTCACCAGTTCTGGGTGGTTTATAGTCTTCGGGAGGGGATAATGGCATTGACCTATGAGATGAGAAGTGAAAGGGGGTAATATATACATCTTATTAGCTTGGACTGCTCCCACTTTGGATTGAGTGGCCCAAGCAAACATGCAATCTGATCCAGTGTTGCCTTCTTTGCATTGACACACATAGGGCACACTCACCGAGGTAGTTGTCATCTTCTGGCTTTCCAGAGTAGCTGACCTGCTTGATGTCAATGTTGGTGGCACCAGCTGGGATCCGCACCACTGTGTTGTAACCTGTAGATACAAACCAAGACTATTAAGAAGTCTTATGAAGACGAAAGTGGACTTAATAGCAACAGCAGCGGTACCACCTAGATGTTCATAATTGCTTCACTATGTTACACCAAAATCCAAGTCAAGGAAGTCCAGTTCTAACCACAAGGGGATTTAAATATCACACTTGGAAAAACTACAAAAAAAACACCTAGTCTTCTCAAATAACCCCAAGCCGGCCTTGCTTCAGGCTGAGAGGACCGGATGTGAAATGATATGCAATAATTTTCTCTATTCAACACTGGGACGTCTTTGATTTTCTGTCTAACTGCTGTTGCCTGTCAGATAAAAGTCAGTCAGTGAGTGCAGAGTGAGAAAAAAAGGTGTGGGTTGGTGTGATAAGATGGTTAGCCTGACACCTTGAACCACTCGGGGGCAGCACTTGGTTTATACATCTTTAAATCAGCCACGTAGATATTTTCACACACAAACACACAGATATCCAGGGTAGCATCAAGTCACATCAACTGTGATTGAAAAGCTTTCTGTTTCAGGCCACACAGATTTGACACTTCCTTTTTAGTCTTAAATGACAAAAAGATCCTACTTTGGAAGGGTTTTTTTTTTCCACTGTGCCCTTCTATCAAATCTCAAAATAGACATTAGTCTTACGGTTCACTGATAAGTTTCATGTCACATTTCCTGCCTGACCACTGGAGACAGAATAAGCTCATAAAAATATAGGGACGCATTTGAAACCTCCAACATGGTTTCCCTCTGAGGAAACGTGGTATCCACAAGCCATCAGACCACAAGCCATGAGAGGCCTCTGACATCCCCAATCTTAGCAACCGACCACATACATAATCCCCCAAAACCACAGAGTGACCCAGGAGTGAATAGTAAACACAGCGCCCAGGGGAAGAAAACACCACCATGCTACATGCTGGGGTTTACCTCAAACATGCTTCTCTGTGCCACGAGTGTATTAACAGCTGGCAGAGGAAAAAATGGCCCAGGAAACTAGTGTTATAAAATAGCTACAAGATTCCTAGAAGTCTTCTGAAGGGAACTGCACAAGAAAAGTCAGCAAGAAGCAATTCAAACTCTGGTCACACAGGAACATTACAGGATGCCTTTCAGCCAACAGCTCAAATCAGTCTAATGTACAAAGCCTAAGATTGAATTGTATCATGTACAGCTGTTTATAGCTGTTGTCTGTAGATCTAGAGACATAAAAACATTCCTCAGACATCACTATTGACATAAATTTAGTTGGAAGTTGTTTAGTTTCATTCTTACAGAAGTTTCAAATGTAGTTGTTACAAGGTATGTCAGCCAGACATTAAAGGAACTATATGTAGTATTTCTAGTTCCAAATATTTTTTAAAATACATAATATTCCCATGAAAGTGTTTTTCGAATAAAAAAGACAAACTTGTCTTTTGACACTCAAGTATTGAAATATAAAGATATGAGCTGAATTGATTTAAATCAACAGGCTGGGGTAATTATGTGACCACTAGACGGAGTAGTGAGTCACTCCCATGGTCTCCCGTGGTGAGTAAAGTTAACTAACAAACCCCAAGGCCCTTTGACCAAATCATCACCAATTGACCTCATGGGAAGAGAATCAGTAAGAAAGTGATAAAACCAAAAGCGCTGTTGTTTTCTCCATGACACAGCTCTGAATGATAAGTATGGAGTTTGATGCAGAAATGGCAGCATTTCTTTTACAAAGGGGAGTTTGATTAAAATGCTAAAGATATTATTATTTTTGCTTGGTTGGCCAGTTGTTTATCCATGGTTCAGACTAAACTATGACAGTTCTGAACTTGTTTGGATGATTCCACACAGATCTTTTGTGCGTACATAGACAAACATAACAGAAAACAGAGGTTATTTGTACTTTCACTGTGGCTGTTTTCTGTCTAAAAACAAAGCTAACAGAACAATAATGTAAACTATCAGTTGATTCAGCTTATGAAGGTTCAAAGAATGGTGACTGACTATCAAAATGAGCAGTTTTAGTTTGAAGAAGAAACCTTGGTGATACTCTAATACAGATGTGCGTAAATAATTAGCTTGAAATTTTGCAACTTCCCTCTGCTGGTGAGTTTGGAATATTAATATTATTTTCTGAACCAGCTTTATCCTTTACAGGGTTGCAGGGTCACTGGAGCCTATCCCAGATACTCAGTCACTAGTTCATCGCAGGGACCATTCACACACATTCATACACCAGTGCATGCACTGAAGGTAAGGTGGGCTTGCCTGCAGTGCCCAGTGTCTTGCCCAAGGACACAACATAATATGATCAAGAGAGAGAGCGGGAATCAAACTGTCAGCCCTTCAGTTATTGGACGACCCGCCAGAGCAGCCATGACTCTACTGCCTGAGCCATGGCTGCACCCACTCTTTAATGACACATCACATCAGATTACTGACTTATAGTATCTGAAAGACAACCAGATTGCCAACTTATTTTTGTTCCTTTGTGATCTGACACAAAGAAAACTTGGACCTCAGCAACTTGATTCTTGATTTGGACTTGAACCATGATTTAAACGATATCTCATGTAAGATTTCAGTGTGCTTCATCTAGTGATTACAAAAAAAACTGAGACAAAGAAAGAGGGAAGAAGACAAAAGAGACTTGGAAACGAAAAGACAACATGCAGAAAAGGAAAAAAAGAGTGAATGACAAAGTGACAGGCCCAGACCTATGAGCAGAGGGATATCCTGCCTGGGCTTCACTCCCATGTTCTCTTTCATAAGGTTAAGCCACATTTCCAGGCAAGAAGTTAGTGCCTGGTTTGGTTTAATACACTCTTCAGACCCCGCAGCCTCACCAATAAACAGAATAGAGAAAGAAAACAGATGGATAGAGACGCTATAGCTCTGTGCCAAAGCAATGCGGAGTAAACACAAGAAAGACCACACCCAAGGCTTTTATGCTAATGCATCTGCTGTTGGCTGCCCATATTTTAAAAGGATTGGATGCAATCAGGAGTTGGCCCTTGCAGAAGTAATGCATTAAGCAGGACAGTTCAAAGGGGTGATGTCAGGTTTGTGGTGCTAGCAAAAGACCTGACAGAGGAAGATCGCTGGGTTAATGACTTTCTAAAACTTCAGGATGAAAAAAAGTGCACCAAACCTAATTTGGCCGAGGTGCACGCTGTAGCTGAAAATCAAGCTTTCTATGTTTAAACATAACCAGACGTGACATCAGCTCCTAACACGAGAAGCATATCATCACTGCAGTCACATGAAAGTGAAGTCTTTTTTGGCCCTTCTGTGTTTACTGGGTATCACATGTCCCATAGCTCATCTGTAGAAGCTGCTGATTTACAGTATGTTTAGTAGCAACACCTTTTTGTGTATAGTTGGCTATTAATATATCATGAATGTAATCTGAGGACATACCGTACTGAGCATCGTTGAAAGTCCCAGCCATGGTTTTACATGACGAGTTGTCCCCACCACACACTCCGCACTTGTCATTTCTGGCTTTCGAGTTAAGCACATGATCACAGCCTGCTTGCTGAAGAGGCATAAATAAAAAAAAAGAAAATGTTTGTGATTCACGATGTAATGCTACATTATGTTCTTAAAAGGATTTGTTCACATTAGTTTTTGTGAGCATAACCACAGATTTGGCAAAAGTAGGTGTTGTAGATTATAGCTTCACTGAAAACTGAAGCTTCAGCTTTTGAAGAGTGAACAAACCACGTATCGAGTAAAACATATATTTTACTTGTCATTAAATAAGTAATGATATCTACAGGTAGATATCATTGAATCTACCAGTAGATTCAATGATATCTGAAAATTCAATACGAGTAAAGCACACCACAAAAAAACAAACAAAAGTGGCCTTATATTTTACATTTGTATCAATAACCCACATCATTATTTTAACAATACAGCATCGTGATACAATGGTGATGAAATCTTAATTGTTTACAGTTTATGAGACTTGTTGATTCATGAACATTTGTTACAGAAACAGCATCAGGAAGAGATATACCCTGCAAAGGCCTTGAACACAGATGTCGTAAGTGTCGGGCCCACATGGCGTGCCATCGATGACGCGGTCCTTCAGTTGATAGTACGCCATAGTGCCAGCAACACGGCAAAAGAGTTTGCATCGATCCTTCATAAGTACTGCAAGCAGAAGAAAATAAATCATGGAAAAATAGAGCTCATTAAATCAAACAAACAATGCAATTAATTGTATTGACATGAAATGCCTGAATACGTGCTGGAGAAATAAAAACAACATACTCCTCATTTTGAATGTTGACCCTATTTACTTTTTTTTTTCAGAGTTAAGCAGAATCTTGTAAGAATGGCCCAAATTTGATCTTTTGTTTGGAAAACTCTTGTTATAGCTGACAGCACACTGGCTGCGGGGCTTGGCTTGTTTGCTTGTATAGCATCAATTAAATGAATGAATCACTTGCAGTAACTTAGACATGGGGGTCTCTGCCAGATGGTAATCTTATGTAGCCGTTGCAAGCCATCTCAGCAAGAAATGAGATAGTGCAGCGTGAGGAAACGCTGCCAGGAGGTAATGTTGCTGTTGTTTAGCGTCAATAAAAGATTTTTCCCGCTGCACCTTTAATCACGGGAATGCAAAGTATGAAAGAGAACAGATGTGTTTTCCACCTCGTATATCCACAGCTTACCTTGTATAAACAGTAAGTCTTGAATAAGCTTTTATTCATGTTTTCAAAATATGTGCTGAAGTTAGACAAGTCTGATTATGCAGGCGATACTCTGACACAACAATTTTGTGAAAAGCCTACATATGCTGAGTTAAGCATATTTATACATGCATATTTAGACTTGAATAGCGACATTTCCGGATACAAGTCAACAGAGCCATGTAATGTGTTATCGGCTCCACAAGTGTTATGTACAGTTGAATGTAAAAAAAAATAATACAAATCGCCAAGTTTGAAGGTGTAGTACACATTTACGTGATATAACATAAAGTTTACACATTTCAGCGTTACTCGGGTGTACTCACTGCCACTGTACTTGGGGACCCAGCGGACGGTGGGAGGTAGACCGTTGATGTTGAAGTGCTTCCCGTCAAATTGAGAACATTGCTCTTCACGAAAATCTTTCCGTCCTCGTGGACACGGCTCAGTGTTGCAAGAGCGGAACTTCATTCTGCGTCCGACACAGAACTTACCGCCATTTCTGGGCCTGGTGTCAGAAAAGAAACAGCTGACTTAAGTTTCGCTGAAGTGTTCTAGTGATCGCATGTGTTTGACTGCTGGTGAGTGCTTTATGACAAATGTTTTCTTTACATTCCCACTAAGGAAACAACCTTCTTTTTGGGCTGTTGCTTAAAGTTAGAGTTGAGGCTCAGTAAATGTGACGTGTAGCCTTGCTACTCCTTTCAGCATGTTTACGACTCTTATTCACCCGTGACCTCTCTTGTTTTTTAGCGGCTGCTCATATCGGTTAAGTGTCTCACGCATTTAACTCTGAAATGGCTTTGTTTGCCGAAGCTGTCGTAATCTTACTCAGGCTTGTTGCAGTCTCTCGTAGTGCTCCGAGTCCCTCCACCACAGGACCGAGAACAAACACTGTAGGGCCCCCACGGACCCCACTCCCCATGGACTGGCTGCAGGTCCAGCTCCTTGTTTACACACATCCCATGTCTGCAGTACTGCATGTAAATGGACACAAACATACACACAGATTCCATTAAGACACAGTGGCATCATGCCAGCACAGACTGCAACTCAACAAGGCTGAGGACAAACAGACTGCATCAAACACAGCCCTTGAGCTGTTTCAGTGCGCACACAGCTGGGAGAGGAGTTTGCCTTTCACTTCTCAATACTCTGCTTACATTCAAAGCTATACTAAAAGAAATAAATTCTAATCGCACCGTTGTTTAACACAGTGGATTGGGTCCAACTCTTCCAGCTGTCTAAAGAGACACAGGATAGTTAGAGAATGTCACCAATGATACAAGACAGAGATTTAGATCAAGTAAAAAAAAAATTTGATTGAGCGTCAATAAGAAAAACCTTTGTTATTATTTCTTTCTTTGCACAAAAGCCAATTTCTTCCCAAGAAATACAAGATTAGTTCACTTGAAAATAAAAACGTGTAATCCAGATGTTTGTAAAAATCATCAATCATTTGATTATTAACATTGAACTAACATGGTTCATATAATTGACTCAGTGTGATAGCAAGGCGCCCGGTATCAAACAATGTGTAACCACTAACCAACCTGTGCCAAGAAGTGCTAACAGTGCTTTCATAACCAAAGCACGGCAGTCCCATTTCCCTTTGTGTGAAACCAAATCCCCGTCTCACTGACTAAGATATTGTAGGGTCCCGTTCACTGAAAGAATGCAGGACAAGACGGCGTCTGTCTAGGTACGCAGCCCGCCGTCCGGGCACACAGGCATGGTGAGCAGTGGCACCGTGATAAGGAAACTCTAGAGTTGTGATAACAAGAGGAACAAAATTCATTACTGGCTTGACATCAGGAACTCAGGAACTCCTGTTTGGCTGTGGACCTGCTCAGGAAAATAGCTTTCAACTTGTAACCTGAAATAGAGGATGCTCTTTGCGCCATTTGAGCTGGCCCTGCGTCTGGTACACCTGCCAAAATAAAATCGCTTCTGAAGCCTCTGGAAGCTGAAAACGGAATATGTGAAATACTTTGGGTATTTATTTCTCTATTTACCGATAATTGCCTTAACATACCCAGAACTATATCAACCAATCTCAGTCCATAATCTTTGAAATCTTGAACATAAACGCACAACTTGCAGCCATTAAGCTTAACACCTGCAAGAGAGAACACGTGCAAAATGCACAAATACACAAACACATGCAAACATAGAGAGAATTTGGCAGTGCTGCCGCCACTGTCTCGACCTGGCTTATATGTGTCTAAGTGTGTTTTACACACTTGGAGGTCTAATGATGGAGTGTAAAAACTGCACAATGACAGACAGGTGTTAACAGCTGTAGGGCATAAACAACACAAGCCACAAACATTTCCATAATGCAGCCTTAGGTTTGAGCGAGGTCCTGATTCTTTCTTCTTGACTGACTCCACTGTACAATGCGAGCTGACCGTGCATGTCATTTTTTTATAGCACCCACAATATACTTAAGAGAAATTTTCTTATAAAAGATAAACAAAAAAAGAATGTTTCAAATCATCTATGTGATTGGAAATGACTTCCATACCAGAAAAATGCAAATCCTCTGGATTAACATTTATACAGGGAAAGACCTTTTAAAAAAAAAAGTGAATCCAGAGATTTTGCTTTGTCGCAACAAAAAGTTCCCTGTTCCCTCACAGCATCCCCTTCCCCCCACATTTAGGCTATCAAATTAGACCTGAGCATCCCATCTATACCTCTTTTCCACTGCTGCCCATCCCCCTTATCCTCTTATGGGAAACTGCAAGGGCCACGCAGGGACCACCACAGTGCAACCAGGCGGTGGGACCCAAGGAGCTGTCAAACACAAGGCAAACTGTCTGTCAGAGAGGACCAAAGCCTGTGTAAGCCTCTGAGGCATTCCACTCCCCCCGCTGGCACCCTGTGTTTACAACCGTTTTGTTTGGCTTGAAAAGGTGATGTGGGTGAAAAGAAGAAAGACGAACGAGAGAGGGGGAGTGTAAGGGGAAAAAACATCTGTGTGAGATGATGTATGTGTGTGTGTGTGTGTGAGAGAGAGAGAGAGTGTGCATGTGTGTATGCCCAAGAGTGTGTGTGTCTATGTGTGTGCACATGTGTGACTGTGTGTTAAGAATGATTGCTTAGAGTCTGGAGGCATCTGGGGGCCATGCTCAATTCCAATTAGCCACTCTTTCCGAAAGTGTACAAACACACCCTTAGAAAACGCTGAGGTGAAAGGCAGCCTTGACGAAGCTCAAACAAGCATTAAGGACACCATTAGACCTTTCCTAGAAAGATTTTCAGAATTTGCACTCATTTGGGAATGTGGTGAGACATTTGAAGGTCTTGTGAGAGAAACCTGTCGAGCTGTGACAAGCATATGTTTCAAATGAGAGAATTCACAAAGAATTCACGCGTCTACATCCCGACCCATACCAATACATGTACATATGCTCACATACATATGAATATCCCATATACCATGAATGTCTTTTACACATATTAGCTCCACACTGTTACAAATATATTGCGCGTATACAAAACCCACAATGCTTTGCCTCCCACAAGAAAAAAACTAATCCTTAAGTTTTAGCAGCTTACAAAGACCAAGCGTGCTAACCTTAGAAGTGTGAACACCAAGGACGGCATCTGCTCTGAACTCGTCAGCTGGCTGGTTTGGATGTAAGCACCCTGTAATTGCTAGGAAAGTGTTGCAGAGAGCACCTCATTTCTGAACCCAAGCCATACATCATTGCAGGAATGAGAAGGCAGAGGACTGATTTAAAAAGCTCTCCACTCTTTCATTTTAACACAGCCATTTCCAAAAGGCATCACCTTTCATGTTTCAGTGTCTTTCTCATGGCTCTGGGTTCAGAGTTCATTTTGGCCTTGACCTGTTTTGGGGATTAGTGTCCTTGTCTTTGATGCTGCCGCAAGCACCATCCCCTCGGCAATGCAACATTAAGACTGATACTAATCCCAAAATATTGCATTTTACGTAAACAGTACAATATAGGAAACATAATAGAAATACGAAATAATACATAATAATATAATGCATAATAATAATAATAATAATATATTATAATAATAATACATAATACAAAATAGGAAACATATGCCGCTGTTTGTCACATATGCCATTATACACACCACCTTTGTGGATTTCCAATAAAACTTTACTCACAACTATGTGTCTTTAATAAACTAAAGGAGGTGACAGACAAAGAAGACTCCATTGATATCTGCATCACTGAGGGAGAACTCTTGGAGAGTGCTGGAAATAAGTCACATGACAGCTGTTATTACAGAGTGATTTGCACTGACTCATTTTGCAGACAAGGCATGCATTTTTTCCAGGTTACTTCCATGATTCCTCTTTCGCTTGTAAAGGTGTGAAGACAAGAGGAAGAGAAATGACAGCAAGGTGAGATAAGAGTGCATGAGAGGCAACATGATGCAACTGTGACCCCATACAACCTCTCTCTTATTCACTTTACTTTGTTTCCTATTCTTTTTTTCAACTCTGTGTACTCCTTCCCCTCCACTTGTCTCTGAAGCGTAAGTGTTGTTATTAGAGTGAATTAGCAGTTTGGCCCTAGAAATTATTCCATTCACCTGCACTTCTAAGACACGTTTACAATAACAGCAGCTTTAAGGTTGAGAAAAAAGAAAAATTGTCTTCCACATCTTAAACCCAGGCTTTATACGTCCAAGATAAATTGTAACCTTCCAAGACTAGAATGCATTGCAATTTCGTAAGTGATCCTTTTTTTTATACTTAACATTCAGTTAGCCTCAGTGTGTGCGAAAAATTACAATTTAACCACATTGACTGAGATTCACTCAGATGACATTCAAAGTGTTATTCTGTTAACGCATCACTGACTGCAATGATCCCCACAGCAGAACTATTTACGTACAATGCAAGCTCAACACACGACAGACTGCCCCCCCCCCACCCCCTCCCCATATCAGACTAATTGGTAGAATATTCTGAATTTCCATGGGTGGCAGTGTTGAGCAGGTAACCAAGGAAAAGGAGATGGTGAATCTTTAAAAAAAAATCTACAATGCAGACTGACATCCCGGTGCACAGGGAAATCGTAAACCCCTACCTTGTGAAGGAGCCAAAAAATGCTGTAGATTGTGAAGCTCCAGTGCAGACAGACAGGCGTAGATACATAAAGACAAGCAAGACGGACCGACTGCAATACCTTCGCAGGGGTAGTAATCCTTTTGTTAATCCAAATCCACAGATACGCCTGTGATGATGGCAAATCAAAGTGGCAACATCCTGCAAACATTCTGAGATTATCTGCATGACATGGATACCAGTCTCACAATTCCAGGCCCCTGTGCAGATACATGTACACACAAACGCACACCGCGCCCCAGCATCGTACGACAAGTTTGTCAGGCTGCCAGGGGGCTCCAGCCCAGCCAACACTCACCGCCTTCGCCAACAGACTCCGTTCTGCCCTGGCTTCACTTTTCATGACCTCACTATCTCACTCTAATTGGCTGAAACCAGAGCAGGTCCTCATTCTGTTCCGAGGAATGTTCTGGAAATCAAAAACAACTTCCCCTTTATTCACTTACACTAACCACTCAATTAAGCCCCTATTAAGGGGAAAATATCTGGGAGAGCTTTTGGGGTTTTATGCCTCTTTTACAAAAAAGCTCAGTGAGAAGTCGTCATACGTAGTGAATGAAATGAAAAACACCTGAGTTTTTCTTTTTTTTTGCAACAGATCTAACCAAAGCCTTTCTTTTTGGAAAAAAATTATGATAATCAAGACTTTTACGACACAACTTTGCAGCTGATCTGGGCATTTGTCATCACTTTTTCTTTCCACCACCCACATGGTAAGAAGCAGCACAAAGATCTTCAAAGGTTGGGGATGTGGATACAAAGCTAAGCCGATTGACAGGAGCTTATCGATCATACTAGATAGCCTTTAATCTACACACACATTTGCACACATCCAGACATGGGTGCTTACACTTATAATAAAGCTGCTAATTCTGCGGGAATATAAATGCAACCCACACAAAGGGTATTCACATTCATGTCCAGCATACTGTACCTACACATATACAAAGACACACACTGACGCACAGGCCAGATCCTTTTGAAGAGTGTGAGGAACCAAAAGGGGCAGGAGAAGAGAGCATAGTGAAGAGGGAGGGTGGTGTCGGTATTTATAGACAACAAGTGATGGGATGCCCTCATTAGTGTATGGCCCACTGAGCCAGATGACAGACGCGCCGCCAAGAGGTCATGTGACTCCATTACTCACCCTGGCGCCCTGTGTGAGGGCCCGTTGAGCACCAGAGAGGAAGCTGGGGAAACAGAGATAGGAGGGGAGAGGGAAAGAGGCAGAAGAGGGGAAGCAGACAGAGTCCAATAGATGAAAACAAGACAAACAAGACACGGACCTTGTGATCACTGTCCTATTTCGACGAAGCAGTATATAAACAAATTTGGTTTTGTTCACTCCTCATTTAGGAGACGTGACATTCGCCCACTTTTTTTCAGGCAGTGACCTCAATCACTCACTGTGGTCACTATTTTGTTTCATAACCACACTCCAAACTCTTTGCAACACAGGCACAAGAGGTGACAGCAATTGAGAGAATTGATTTCAAACAGCAAACGTTTCCTGCGTGAGAGTTCAAAATAGCAAAGCAGATTTTGGTCTCATGAGGGAATCTTCACAGACGAGAGCTGAAGTTGCTGTGATTAATACCTGGAACATGTTTTCCCCACAGAGGCCAGAGCTGTAATCCTCCAGATCCGACACCTATCCCCCCTCCCCCCTTCAGGGCCCTCCAAACACCTTAGAGCCAAGAGACCAAAAACCCTGTAAAGAATTAGAGGTGAACCTCATGACTTTTGGAGAAAGAGGATTCATATGTAATAAATGAAGACAGTCCCGAAAAAGAAACAGCAGTGAAATGACCAAAAGAAAACGAAGACATGAGAAGTGAGAGTAAGATGCAGAAATTACAAAGAAAATATCTGAGAATCCCCCAGAACTGTGTGCCTTTGCAGATCATCAGATGCGTGAGGCTATCATAAGGCTGAGCACAAGACACAAACAGGGAAAATTGAAATAACCACATAAAAGCGCTTTTGTGTGGGCAGGTGACTGTTGTTGCGGAGTCTCTCTCTCTCTTTCAACTCACACTACTTCAAACAGCCCCCTGCATGGAGACGAAACCAAGACCTCGGCACAACAAACAAAGGTGGTGCCCCTACTTTTATCCACACACATACACATAAACACACACACATGCTGGTGAAGAGCAGAGAAATGAGATAAACTCATGTGAATGTTATGTATTCTGTGGTAAAACAGCAGATTTGACTTTACATGAGGTCGGAACATATCAGGAGGTATTCAAATGATCTCTAACGGAAGACAGGAATAGACTTCTCCTGAGCACTGATTTTACTATTTGCATATGTATGCTCAGAGTGAGTTATGTATATGGCTGAAACAAAACTTGGCTCCAGATCAGTAACACATTTCCATCGCATTCCACACACTGAAATGTAGCTGAATGAATCTCAAGTTTGTGAAGTGTTCATTCACTACCTAACCTGTTGTAATCAGAATGTCTAATCGCTTTGACCTGCAGATCACCAAAACAATGACCCAATAAAGACCACACATTGATAGTAATCTGGACAAGTCATGCTCCAGTAAGACTGAGGGTTTTCAGCTTATTAAAGTGAGTCACTTGGTGTGATTAAACTGGCACTCTGCTTATCCCGCGTACACTCTGAGAGCGGTACAGCAGTTGCGATCCCAGGACCATTACTGTTTAGTCTTGTTGTTTTAGTTGGATTAAGAATTGAGTTATCCCCAGTTAACATCTTCACCCTCGACAGGTCTGATCCAGGACCTAACAGGGAGAGCCAGTCAGATAAAGGGATATGAATATCTACATGGACCCACATGGCAACAGACTCCCAGAGGGAAGAAGGTTAAGGAAAGGAGAGAACCCTCCTTCACTCTATCCCTCTTTTTCTCCTTCTCATGCATGTTCCGAATACTAAACACCAATCCACCAAATCCTCACCCGCCCCCTCGTACATCCTCTTAGTCCTCCTCCCGCCTCTTGCTCTGCGGAATCAGTGATGTGAGGTCTTTTGTGAGAGCGCTGGCTGGCCTCAGCCTGGGCTCTGTTACGGCCTGACCACTGACCCACTCACTCGCCTTTTAAAGAGGTTTTAGGGTCATGGGTTCACAACAAGGTGACTCAACTGTGAACGGCAGGCGGCATCCTCTTTCAAAGGGCCCACGTCTGTACCTTTCCCTCTCAAGACTCTCTCTCGTTCTCTTCTCGCCCCCCATGACTCTCCTCTCTATCCTTTTGCTCTCATTCGCTTTTCTACCCCCCCTCCCCTCCAAGCCCCTCTTTCCATGCATCCTCGGTGGCTGACCCGCCGTCTCAGCCCTAATTAGCATAGCATCCCAGAGCGAGGAGAACATGAAGGCTAATGGGGGTTGGGGCCCCGTAACAACACTGAGGGTAAAGCTTCAAGTTTCTAACTAGGGCCATCACCTGACCACATTTACATCGGTTTTTGCAAGCAGTGAGAGTAACGCTTGATAAATTATTCCTCTTTCTTGGTAAAGGAAGTGACCTGGAAAGGACCAGCATCAGGATTTAAAGCGCTGCAAGGGAGGTTTGTCCTGTGTCTGTAATGAAGTGTTTCTGAATTTGGAGGCGGCCTTCATTAACAACAGTGATTCTGATGAGGGAGAAATATATCCAGTGCTCTAACGCTGTAACCCAAGGCAAAAATTTGAATCTATTTTGCTTTAAAATTAATTCAGTGGGGTTCATAGTGGCTGCACATAATTTATCTTGTTTTATTCTCCAGATTCAGGCGGGCCCACCAGATGGATGGCCTTTAGAGCGTCATCGTAATTATACATGTCAACGCTATGGCACAGTACCCCATAAAACGAGAATAAGGAGTTTATCATCTGAGGTACGCATCCATCCCACCACTCACACGAGGAAGAAAATCTTCGGTATGTGAAAGATCTGAGAGCGCAGCATTTTGCAATAAGTGTAAAGCCCTTTCAGGCGAATTTGTGACTTGTGAAACTACAGTTACATGAAATGAACTGAACTGATTATGTTGAGCAGAGTCACTTCCACTTTGTGCTTTGCTTTTTATTGCATCATTAAAAACTGCAATCTCATTTAGGTTACAGATGTTATTTTCATTGTACTAAAATTTGACATGTAATTAATGGGATCAAACTCATCTGATCTTTTGCCTAACGGCACAAATTCACATCTGGACTTGACAGTTTCTGTGACTCACCATTCCATGTCCGCAGTCAGTTCCGTCAGCCAGTGGCATGTGCTGTGTGCGACATCCTTTATGGTCCCCTTCTGCGCTCGTACACCACAGCCTTTTGCACTGTTTCTGGAAACAAAACAAATGGAGCAATTTTTCACTCTGACAGAATGGAAAAGAAGCTTGTCTGTACTGTCCAAGCAGGTTTCCAACATATGAACAAAATACATAAATGCTCAA
Source organism: Gymnapogon annona (assembly GCA_029814585.1). Classification (NCBI taxonomy): domain Eukaryota; kingdom Metazoa; phylum Chordata; class Actinopteri; order Kurtiformes; family Apogonidae; genus Gymnapogon; species Gymnapogon annona. The sequence goes on from JAPTHA010000024.1 coordinate 20,944,830, forward strand.
TTTAGTCACAAACTTCTGACAGTTGAGCTGACATAACGGAATAGCTATTTCCTCCCATACTGTTTTCTCTGTTGCTCGAAGAAGCATATGTGACAGCAGTTCAAAATATGTTTATTAGTTTCTCAAGCAATGGCTGATTCCTATTAGCAAACAAATCATTGGAAATTCTATTATACTATTATGCTCCATTGCTTTCCAGACATGTGCAGGATACGATATCAATTGCCTAGAATGTGATTCTGATTAGCAACTGTGTACTCAAAAATAGACTTATTTAACATTTCCTATTCATCAAGTATTCTTGATGCCTGTATTAAAGTGAATTAATTATCTACACTGCTGAAAATATGTTCATACAGTAAAAACAGAACGCCTGCATGTATCTATGTTGAGCACCTGCTTCAACTACTCGTAATTTTTCACTTTGCCATGCTATTCCGTATAGTCAGTATAAGTTTCTGTTGCTCCATTGTTATTGTTGTTTATTGTTATTTACTGTTATTTTACTGATTTATCTGTTTATATGTTTATATGTATATAATATGTTTATTTCTCCTTTTTTGTTGTTGCTGTTGTTGTTTGTTTGTTTGTTTGCTGCTCCATATGCCCTAAATTGCCCTTCGGGATAAATAAAGCCTATCGAATTGAATTGAATTGAACTGAATTGAATTGAATTGAATTGAAGTCAATTTACCATGTAAGGGCAAATTTGGGAACCCGGTCCAAACATCAGTTCACATTGTCTGTTGGCATTGTAGATTTGACCAGGGAGGAGAGTGGGCAGCTCATACGTCCTGCCCACAGGCTCATCCAGAAGGCATTCTCCATAGCCAGTGCTAAAAAAAGAGAAAACAGCATGAGTAACAAAGTAAAAAGTGTGGCACAAAACCATAGAAGCAGTATGCACTGATAAATGCACATTGGACATTGGACTGACATATGTGAGGATTCATGGTTTCAACATTTTCTGGATGTTTCTATCAACCTATGTCATCTTTTTGATAAAGCAGACGTCATAGTCATAGTCTGCAGTTTCGGATCATCCTCAGATGTGTTTACCTTCTGTGGGTGGTCTGTAAAGCTACCCAGCAGAGAGACAGATATCGCTTCTCATCAATGACCCGTTAGCAAATGTTGTCGATATGAAAGTGGAGTCAGGCGCCACAGACGGAATAAACATCTTGATATAGACTCAGAGAGACCTGAAGGCAGACCACATCTTTATCCGACGTGCATTTACTGTATCTACGATGGAGGCAAACAAAAAATTCTGGAATCATGAAGCACCTTGATTAAATTACGTATAGTTATGTCAGTGCCAGCATTGCAGTACAATGACAGACTGTTATATACGTCAGACACACCCTGAGTTCCACCAAACAGAACAGCGCACGTGTGAAAATCATCAGCCTTGGTGGTTGTTAAAAAGTCTGGTGTTGGCAGAGCAATCTGGCCCTCAAAGGATGTCTTCTTTGTTTACTTTTGTAAAAAGAAACATGTGGATGGGGTGTAGATGTCTAATTACACGACAAGTCTGTGCCGTTCTGACAAATTTCATGCTGGAGTGAGCAACTCAAACACCTGCTCTGCACACCACCAGCTGATATGACAGGCCAATAATTACACTGAGATACAGCCACTTTGTTTCTTTCCCTTTCAATTCCACCAGTGATGTAAGACTGCGGGGAAAAAAAATTGCTAGGTGCACAAAAAAGTGGTACAAAAAGTGAACTGTGAGGTAGCCTGTCAAGAAATCACACAGACAGTTGCATATTACGGCATCTTTCACCAGCTGTCATCTGTGTAATCACGTCCTCGAACCTAACGGAATGATTATTAAGGCCAATATAGATACGCAGAGGTCAGTGTGGTTGTTTCCACGATGAAACAAAAAATTCTGCGGACTGGAAAGAGTGAGCCAGACTCCACAGCTGGCAGCCATTGGGAGACTTGAAAGCCAGTTTATTTATAAAATAACTTGTAGTTGGGTGTTGTATGCTTGTCATAAGGGACTAAACAATAATGGTTTCCATGTAGACTGCATTTTGTTTCTTTCAGCAGATAGTGCAAGACGTCGACTTGCGTGTCAGATTGATGACTTTGCAGATGTTTTAACAACACGGCGCATCAGTATACATTTCCTTATCAAACACAAAAAGGACAATAAAAAATGGAGGTCTTGTCATCAGAGAAATTAATCACATGTAACGTATACTGTAGATCCACATTTAAAAAATAATATAATGACAGAAGTTGTTAAATTTGATCTAAAAGCACTGCAGAGACTGCAGAGAGATTTAAGGTGTTTAAGGTAATGCAAAGGTGAATGTGAACCGCGATTACTTATTTAATGTGGTTTTAAGACACTAAAAATGGAGGCTTTAGTAAGACCCAACAGGGGAAGATTTGCATTTTGCTTTTATAGTTGGATTTTGTAGCTTAAATCAAATGGAACTGAGCCAGATGAGGAATGAATGGTGGCTTTATATAGCAGTTGACACATAATAAGACTGAACAACAGCAGGGCGCTTTTCATGAGCTTTCAGGTGGAGGAGTTCAGTGCACATTATTACAGCAAAAGTGAGATAAGGGGAGTAGGGAGGGGAATCCTTTACCTTTTGAAAAGAGAGGTTTGAGAGGTGGCATAGCCTTCTGTTTTTTAACTGGTTGGAGAGTGGTACAGATTGAATTTGCTCTTCGGGGAGAATAGGCAGTCAAAACACTGACGAACTTGACCAGGTCAGCCCGCTGAGCAGGAGTGCTACTGTAGAAGCGCTACTTTGAATCAATGCCGCTCATTGTTGGCTGAAGACAGACTTCAAAAGTACTTAGACTATACTTTCAAGGGCTTTTCCCACCACTGAATCTCCCACACTGAAGTCCGCTGTGCTTTACTCTCTCCATATCTGTTTGTTATATATAACCGTATTCTTTTGTCAAATGTCAAAGTTTACCAATGCATTTGACACTTCCATTACGTTCTTTGGCATTTTTTGAACAGGAAACAGCTATACACATGAGCTAAGTTTGCCTGATATGGACTGGTCCAAATAATGAAGATATTCATGGACATTCTCCTCATGTTGAGTTGAATGTTCCAAACCGGTCTAAGGTCATCGGTGGCTGGAAACTATGTAATGCAGAGCCTTAAAACTCCGTGCTAAGACCGTGCTCTGGAGATGATCAACAACGCTGTCCTTTGTGAAGGCCTCCACAAGCAACAGAGGAAAGGAGGCAAAGATTAAAGGGTCATATTCAAGGAGGATATAATTATAACTGACATTTCCCATCTTAAAGGGAAGTCCTGAAGTAGGATCTCTGCCCACGGTGCAAGTTCGGAGCACATGAATAAGCCGTTGCCCGGGTTACAGGTTTCTGCACGGAGGACAGGCAAAAGACTAATTACTGTTTGCCCAACATCTTAAGACCAGGAGTGTGATTGAGAGGTGAGACGGCAGAGAGACTGAAGAAGGTCCACTGCGCAGGTCAACCATGGAAGACCCCAGATTCAAACAGGAAATACTCTTTCAGCAGCAGCCAATAACAAATCTGCACAGTTTACTTTGCGCTGACCTGTCTACAAAGCACTGTGAGAAAAGCGGTTTGTTTAGCTGGTCAAATCAAAACAAGTAAAACTTAAAGGCTACTAAAAAAATGTTATTAAATCACCTTGAAATGTAAGTTCTACTTTCTCTTAAGCAAAAAAAAAAGCCTTACTCAGAGGTTTTGACTGTTTAGCAATTCGTTTTATGTTTAAATGAAAATCTGGAGGTACCTACTCTAGAAACTCAGTGATGTATTTGCGGCTACACTTGGACCAAGACCAGGGATTGGTGTCGTAGTTGAGGGTGGGTGCCATGACGTGATACTGGTGCTTCATGCCTGCCTCCCGACACTTTGGGTTGTCATCATGAGGCATGTTAAACCTGGAGAAAAGAGAAAAAGAGGGGGGAGTTAGAGATGGGGAGGGGATATAAGGAACACACACACAGTTATTATCGCCTGTGTAATGCCTAAGTCAAAGCAAAGGGAATAAATGTCACAAGATTTACCTTAAGACATTTTAAGGGGGGAGAATCACCCAACACCATCCCCATTGGCTGCCACACACAAATGTGAGAAAAGCCACACACTTTGCTCAACTCCCTCCACTACTCTGTTTTCTGTTTTTCTTTTTTTTTGGCAAATACTTCCCCTGCTGCTTAACTTTCTAATGTTTATCAAACTCCTAGCAGGAAAACCTCAAGCGGTTACGATGTCTATGGGTACCTTTCCCTTTGTACATCGTGCAAAATGCAGCGACAACCACAATGAGAGGTCAGTGATCGTAATCACACACAATCTGAACCCATTTTTGAAGATTAAACACTTAAAAAGCATAAATTGAATGCATGGACTGGTGAGAAGGTGAAACAATTGCACAATGATGAAATTTCCTGTTGGAAAACCATTCCCTTCAGTGACTCATTGTCTTACAAAATGATGCATAAAGCAAGAATAGAAGAACCGTATAGAGAAGAACAGAACAGCTGGGTAAAATTAAGTACACAGCATGGTATCTGCAACTTAATGAATTCATCCCATGTGCCTGCAGTTGGCAGTCCAATAAAGCATGCTGTCTTATTCATGTCCAGAATAGTGTAGTCCATATCCCCATAAATGTAATGCATGCAGACGCTCATCCAAACAGGAACCCACACAGCTGTGTGAAGTCTGAGATGTTTACAACAGGATGTGGGCCAGCACCTAGCTCTGGGCTGTGGCTCAGGGTCAATTCATACCATCGTACAATAAGACATGGCAAGGCTGGCAAGAGGGCCGCTCCACAGGGGCCAAGGGCCTGAAGGCAAACACCACCGAATCATTAAGCCTTTGGCACAATAATGATCTCCCGACACACTAATCAAGCTATCGGTCTGTTACAGACGCCAACAAACTGACTCAGAATGTATTGAAAACTATACTGGACAATATGCTAATGCAAGGTATATTATACAAATGCAGTAATGAGTAATTTATTGTAGTGACTAAGCACTGGCTTTTATATTTTGGTATCGTTATGTAGGAGTTTAATTTAGGGGATTGCATTTACACTCCAAATATATAAGGATTTATGAGCACCCATGAGAATACTTGCCTTAAACCCCGAGCTAAGAACCTTTTAGGATAATTGGCTTATAAATCAGCTACTTATTGTGTCTCAACCTAAAGGGACAGATCAATAAAATTGCCTTTTCTGAAGGCAGAGTGCCAAATGAACACTTACTGTAAGCAGTCTAAGAGAAATTGTACAATCACAGTCCACTTACTTAAGGCAAATGGTCGCAACAAAACAAACAAGTCCGAGCAAAACAAAAACAGATTTCAGTGGTGAAATACCCATTAAGGACAGTTCAAATAAGAAGCAGTGCTTGAACGAAGGTGAAACGGTTAAATTTCCTGCAGATTGTCTGCACATATTTTAGAGTCACAGTCTGTAGTAACAATGTCTGACAGCACTGGTCAAGAGGCGAGTGTTGTCAGACACTCCCTCCATAAGCTCGTCAATAAAAATTGATGGCTACGATGTCAGGGGATTATACATCTTAACTCTTAAATATGTATGGTGCCACAAAATAAACCATATCTGACAAGTGCGGTAACAGTATCCAATGTACCAACACGCAAAGTTTATGTGAACAATGCCAGTGAAGCTGAGTGGTGTAGTCTTTCAACCATATTTCTTCTTTTAAATTTTCAGCGAAAAACTATCTTTGTTGCAATAGCCTGTAATGACATATCAAAATGTCACAGACAGTTATCTTTGATCTAAGTGTTTTAAAGCCCTTTGCATCATCTGCAGACAAGACCGATAATTCCTTATATATGTGTCACCTTTGAAACGCTATCAAGTGATGCTGCTTCGCCTGAAAATCCCCACCATCACTGCTAGTAATTGTACATCCTTGGAGTCATCTGAGAAACGCCTCGTGTCCATTAGTCCAAATCTTTGTTTAATCTTCAATGTTCCTGAGTGGGACTCACTACCTGACACTGGCTCTATCAGAGCGCCAAACGCTCTCGAGAGCTCATGTCTGTGAATGCAACGATTAACCACGCCAACAGGCAGAGCCAACTGGCTCCCCAGCTGCTTGAACTTTAGCATAAACAGATCCACACAAGTTCCGATGGGAAGAGGGGCCGCACACTCGTTCATCTGTCCGCTCTGGTCTCTCTCCACTGGAAGAATGTGTGAGCGGGACAGAGGAGGTAGAAAAATATCTTTCATTCTTATCCAGTGGCTCACAAGCCGCTCGGTTCACAATTGTACGTTTTAATATCATAAACAAAGGAACGGGTAAACTGCAATAAAAGAAAAAGAAAAATCCCTCATTTATACACTTATACTGTGAGGGAAGTGTGCAAGAAGACACAACAGGGAAGATAAGACACTTGTGATTCTCACCAAATACAATAAAAAGTGAACTAAGATGAAAAAACAACCTGCATATGTGAACAGAAAATTGAGAATGCACGAAAGATCTATTGCCAATAATTCTTGCTGAATTGCATCAACCTGGGCTGAACTAAAAACACTAGTTACTCAATGGATGTTTAGAATAAACACAGCCTCTTATGAGAGATACAGTCCAATGTTTTGACTTGGTCATTTGGACACAGATTATATGTACTCGTCAATTCTTCCCTTCACACATGTGACAATATTTGCTTGTTATCAAAATACTCTCTTGCAGATGGGCATGTTGTGATAACACTCCTATTGCTGACTCACACACGTGTTACATGTGATGGCACTGTGACATCGTCAGGTTGCCTCTATCAGTTTTCAGAGTAGATATGTGGACGGTAGATGTAAGTGTGTAAGCTTCTATATGTTACATATAGGATACTACTACATTGTTTTTTAACAAAAATTGTGTGTTGTTCCCTAAATAAAAAGCTAAAATGAGTACATTTTTCTTTAAATACAGAGCTGAGGAATAAAGGGTTAACTTCCTGAGCTGTGTAGTAGTGTATTAAAAGCTGGCAGGTTATTAAAAGTCAAGTTTTTCACTTTATTATGTGTTGCACCTGTGTCTGCTGTGCACTACGTCTGCTGATAAGAGGGCTTTTGTTGGTCAAGGCTGGCTGTTGGGGGACCGTGAAGGGATATGTCTGTCTGTGTGCATGTATATATCCAGTGTCTATGTTGGAGTAGGTGTGGGGTTCGCCATAGTGCAACTTACACATGGCCCAACTCATGAGCAATGGTGAAGGAGGCACTAATTCCATTTTCCTCACTGATGGAGCAGCTCCGGTATGGGTCACACATGGTTCCCAGCTCCGCAAGCCCTATGAAGTCACGTACACACACACGAAGACACAGAGAGAAATGCATAAACACATACAGGCAATTGGGGGGAAAAAAAAGAGCTGCCACTTGAGTCTTAAAGGCGATTAAACCATCAAAACTTTTGTTCCTTAAGGGAGATTAGCACCACCAGCGACTCCCTCCATCTTCCCAGCCTCCTCCCCCTTCTACCACTCTGTTCTGTCACTATAATATTATTAGCTGACAGCTTGCCATAAACTCATTACTGCACAGTTTATGAGATGTGTTAAACAGAGCGGAAAGTCAATTGAAAGGGACTTGCAATGATATTTTTTTGGAATTGAGAAGGGGGAAAGTTTACCTAAGGTGTCACATTTATCTTTCGCACGGCAGATGTCTTCCCTGGGAAAAAAAAAAATGGAGAAACGCACAAATATGTTACCCCTGACTAAACAGGGACAGTTAGTTTGAATTATTGTGGATGTACAAAAAGGTGCAGGTTACCTGGTGATGAGGAGCGCAGTATCGTGATGGGAGGGATGGCTGTCGTCTGGGATGTTTTGGCTCTGTTGCCACACGCAGAAGTTGTGGAGGGTAGTGGCAGCATTGAAGCTGACTGTGGGCCCTTCCTACAGAGAAGGAAATGCCAATGGATGGATGTGACCAATGAACGGCTATACATACAGTAAATTAACACTTGGTTGTTTACATCACACCAAAATGTTTGAAAACAGGAGGTATAAAGCAAATTCTGGAATTTGTCATTTGATTGATATTATTCCCATATTTTTATCCATTAAAAGCATACCATTGACTAAAAATGTAGCTCAAAGTAAAAAGTGGGACCCTTTTACAAGCTTCCATAAACTTGTGTTTGGATATTATTTAATCCTAACTTGAAGTGTTAGCAGTTAAAATTAACTACACAACCAATAAGTAAGTGAATTCTTGTCAGACCTTACAAACAAGAATTCAAGGATATATTCGTGAAGCTTTGGTCCTTTGACTGTGTTATGATAATTAGCAAAAATCTGAATAATGTAAGAGGATATACTGCATATTTTTGCAACTGCAATATTTATGTTTTAGTTTGCCTGTACGACAAATATTGAACAACAGTTGAGCTAAATTGTAACTTATTTTAATTTAGTTTAGCTTATCTTTACTTCATTTAGTAAATATTGGTTGGTTGGGGAAACTAGTAACATACATAAAGTTTGACCACAGTTACACATGTAATAATGAATATTTAAAGTTGGTACTGAAATTGAGAAACGTGAAAAGTCTGGGGGACATATGGCAAATATCTTGTAAGATAAAACTGTAACATAATGCTTGTGCTAAGAGAGACCTCTTGAACCAACTAATCATTTTCAAAGATGTTTATTTTTCAACGGATCTGAAATCAATTTAATGGCAAAGAAAAGCACAGTGAGCCTCTTCAGTCACATTTCATTTGCAGGTGGCTCGCCGCTTCACTATAGTATCGTTTGTTTTTTTTTTTCCGAATGAAAACCCCTCTGGAGACACAGAGACTGACAAGGCAGGCAGTGTCCTTTCAAACTGGCCCCGCGGAGAAAAGGCCAGGCAAGAGACACCTGCACTGACGTCAGCCATATTACAGACGTGGATACAGTAGCGTTTAAGACCCCGCGCTCACCTGTTCATTGTGGATGACGACTAGCTTGACAATCATGATGTTGATGAGGTTTCCTACGCTGGGGTCCCTGTACACAGCTGCTACCTGTAATAAAGACAAACACAGACAAGAAAATGCAAACCTCTGCTAACCTGAACCACAACACAGACGTACATACGTGTATAAAACTGGACTCCTAACTCAGCACTTGGAGAAAATAATCCTCGACCGCTGGTATTCCTTTCTCGAGTTGACTTCCACCGGGTTTAATCACAATAGCAACCCTTCAGTCAAGTCGAGAAAAGGAAAAAAACAAAAAAGTCTCCTTAAGGGTAAGTTTAATCAACAAGGTATTAAGACCTATTATATCTCCTCTACAGACCGCAACAATAAAAAATCAACCAAAAACTGAATCCAGAAAACCTAGAGTTCTGGGAGGACAACAAAGCATTCCCTCTGTGGTGTTTTTTCTGGTGGACTCGGTCGGCCAGTCTCCCGAGGCCACATGCACCCTCCTGACAGGAACTCATTACTCCACTATAAACATTTAGCTCGTCTTAGCCTGGAGGTAGAAAAATGTGGACTGTGCCTGTCCAGCAAGAAGCCTGTCTCTGGAGGGACTGACTGTGAGTTAATTGTACTTAACTGTGACATGGGAAGTTTTCCTTTTGTGCTAATGTATCTTACAGTGGGATCTAGTGCAAGAATTAACCAAAAAAATAAATAAAAGTTCTATACCGTGAGGCCCTCTGGATCTTTAACAGGGCTTTCCTAGAATCGTCGACCTTAAATGCTCTTTTTCATTAAGGCAAAGGCACTTTGGATCATCTCCAGTTCATGGCACTCAATTGATTTTGGTCACAGTTAAATGGAAGGAAGGAAGGAAGGAAAGAAGAAAGGAAGGAAGAAGGGAAGGGAGGCACGAAAGAAAGAAAAAAGAAAAGAAGAACGGAAACCAGGCAGGAAAGGAAGGGAGGAAGGAAAGAAAAATAAATAAATAAAGAACTCAAATAACAAAACTAAAGTTGAAACTTTGCACTTGTCAATAGACCCGGCTGGTACATGCGCTGTACTCCATCAACCTTAAGACTTCACTGACAATCATTACTTCTTCATAAGTTAATGAGTGTCACCATCACTTAGTTTCCCAGGCGGGTCAGAGACAGACAAAGGCCCACTCAATACACTGAGCCCACTCTGCTTTCACACAGAAACTCCCCCATCGTGTTTAATATTTTTTCTCAGCAGACAGAGAGAGAGAGAGAGAGAGAGAGGGAGAGAGGGAGAGAGAGACAGTCAATACTGGCCTTGATTACCCGCGAGGTTTCCCAGTCAGATATGAGACTCGTAAAGAGGTCAAAGTGCTGACTCAGTTTTGAACTAATTTACAGGCCTGATGCAGCAGTACACAGAGGTCACAACAAGGTTTACAGCTGAAGTGTCAAACAATAAAACGGAAGTAGAGATAGAAACATTACATTTGGATTGCATCCAATCATGATTGACATATGTATATGATTATACTCTACATCTAAAACAATAATACAGCTTTGTAAATAATAATTTAACAACTGTAACATGTTGATAAAATAGGTTTTCTACCTTTGTCCTTGCTATCATTGATGAAATCAGACAACATTATTCTTAAATAATAAATTAATAGAATGAATGAAACCTAAAATCGGGTCTTATCCTCTACATGGTTATCTTCTTATGGTAAAGTTATAAAATTACTTTGGAGTATCTTCATCTTAGCTGACACATAAAGTTTTCCAGCGTAAAATCTAGAGATTTATTGTGTTTTTGTGCTTATTTTATTATGTGTGTTTGTTACGATCAAATTCATAGTTTATTGTCATAAACTCCTGCAATAATGGATGAAGAAAATCATACAAATTGACTTAAAAACCCTCCAAAAACATGGTGTCTCTTAATTATTTTCACTGCTATATATTATTAATGGTATCATGGATTACAGAAAGGGTTTTAGCTGGTCTGTCATATCTGTATTACAGTGTTCACATTCAACACTGTTTTTCCTGGATAATACTGACTGCCCATAAGGACAAAATCCCATTAGAAATCCTTTAACTATACGTTCCAGGTTGTATTCTCAAGTAAACACAGGCACCCAGAATCATACCATTCCAAGAGTAAAACAAAAAATAATTTTTAGAAACATTAATTTACTTACTACTGACATGATTGTTAGGATGTAGTGCTCTAGGTTACGTCCGTGGTGGCGAACCATTTTGGCGTCCGCAGTCACCATCAGTTCAACATATCGGGGGTAGGAGAGAAAGCGCTTGCGTCTTCGTAGGGATCTGGGATGTGTGCTAGTGGAGTTGTTTTCAGTAACGAGTTGCTCATTTAGTGTGTGTCTGAGAAAGTCCTGGTCCTCTCCCATGTTCCTTCTGCTCTCGTTAGCAACTGGCCTCTTGGAATCTGCTGTTAAAAAAAAAAAAAAGATAAAAACCGATATGAAGTGATGGAAAAGTGTTTACGACACAAAGCGTAATGACACAACAGCACATTTCACCTCATAATTTTAATGTAGAAACCAGAGCGTGGCACGTACAGTTAAGACCCCAGGGTTTTAGCTTAGCCAAATTCCTATGACGTAACAGAAATGCACAGGAGTTCTATGACACACAATGACTGTGTCATTCTACTGCTCACGGAAGCAGTTGTACCAAGGGTGTCGGGGTCACTGTTGAGCTTTGAGCATTTTTAGGTCAAGTGATCTGTGCAAGCCACGCAAACACATGTCCCATGATTTTCTTTGAGTCATTGTGACCAAGCCATGAGAGGATATAAAATCCACAAACATCCCAACTGTCTGACCCCATGCAGGCCACGCATTACACCAAATGTTGGAAATCGTTTAGGTACATACAATGAAATAGCTGATTCTTCTTTACATAGATAGATAGATAGATAGATAGATAGATAGATAGATAGATAGATAGATAGATAGATAGATAGATAGATAGAT
>JAPTHA010000024.1:20956875-20978839 GCA_029814585.1 Gymnapogon annona
AATAAATAAATAAATAAATAAATAAAAGAACCTTATGACACATCGAAAGACATATGCTGACCTCGTTCCTCCTACAAGCCCTACTATCTGCTTCTTCATAGACTGGTGGAGAATACCTTCAGCAGGAGGATCAGATATGGAAAAAACAGGACAACAGCCATATATTGTGCATACTCTCAGCTGAAGTGCACGTGTTGAGCTGGCTATGAGTGATAGATTCCTTCACCGTGACAGAGTGAAGTTAAAAGAGGGAGACGGAGGCAGAGACAGACAGGAAGAGTTCATAGAGCTTGTTTCATTGGAGGAAAGACAAACAGGAATATGGGCAAGTTTAGGTCGAGGCAGAGTTAATTGCTCACACAATACGTCTCATATCAGTCTACACGGATGAAGCCTGACAGTTCAGGAAAAGGACAGTCTGAAATGGGGACCATGAGGGGGAACAGGCCCGGCTTTCTCTTTAAAGATTCTTTGTGATTCTCCCCAAACAGCTGCAGAGTATGTTAAGAAAACAAAGCAATGTATCTTAGTCAAGAAACATCGACATCCATCAAGATAATGATGAGCAATTCCAGTATGTGCTCCAGTGTTTATAAAATTCAGAATGTTTGGTCACAATTACAAGATTTAACATCACTGGATGGGTTTCCACAACATTTTTTGGTCGATGCCAGTCGTTTGAGAAATAACTGTAAACACAGAGACTCCACATTTCCACGTTTCCGTGGACACATATAGCCACATGTGATGCTGTGCAAAGAGATTCCTTCCAATAATTTCTGCCAATTATGAGCTCAAGTTTGAGAATGTTGGGAATTTTTGGAAATGACAAAGTGATCAACGAAGTAACATTTGATCATCAGAGTAGCAGTTCAATGTACCAGGACGACTGACTACAAAGTCCACAAACACAAGATAGAAGAAAATAGCTCTCTGAACCCTTAACTACCTGGAAGAATATCTTTGGCGACTTCTATACATCATCAATATGGCGCCGCAGTTGACAGCCTTTAACAGCAGCTCCTTAACTTTTTTCCTACTTTTACGTTTTTCTGGCCAACCCTTGTGGTCGTGTTAATTGGACTCCTGTACAATATGGACATGTGTCATTTTTTAAGTTTTTGTGAGGTAGTAGCTGGTTTGCTACTTTCACGGACCCCGGACCTCAATCCAACGTGGGATCATGAGCCAGTCGCTCTCTACAGCTGAGATGAGCAACAGCAGTGTGTACACTGCTGTGGTTCATCCGGAGAGGGACCCGTGTGTCTACGGTATCGGGCAGCAGGTTGCAGTGCTGGCGTCGGGTACCGGGATGTGGATGAATAAGATGGTACGACCGGCATACAACGGAGTTTCCATCGTATGTGTAACAGTTGAGCTACTCAACCATTCTACCAACTGCTCTACCATCGTGATGGCACCTAACGGCTATGGAATCAGTGACAGAGGTGCTAAGCTGTGCTAGGCTGTGAAGGACTACTGGCTCAATGACACCACCGGACTCTTTCGTTTTTTTGGCTGGTTCTACACTGGTGAAAGCGGACCGAGGGGGGGGACTGGTGATGCGTGTGAGTGAGTGAGTTACGGCTGTGATTTGTGTTTGCTGTCATAAACGGTCACGTTTGAACTGTTAGCGGTTAGCAGCTAAAGCTCTATGCTAACGGTGGCTATGAGGAATTCACTTCCGTTTCTCTGGTCCAGATGACGCATTCACAGCCTCTCGTTATCATTATCATCTCTGGGACTTCAATCGTGTATACTGTCTTTGTGGTCCATGTTGTGGAAGAATCCAATTTGTTGTGTTTCTGTTCAGCTCTGGGTTTTTTTTCTACTCTTTGTGTTATGCTGCTGTGTGTGAAATTTCCCCTCACGAGACGAATAAAGGTATATTCAAAATTTTATTTTTTCCCCATGTATTTAACTTTTCTAATATCAAAATGTGTTGAAGTGATGAAAAAGCTCCTTTTTATCGCATTCACTCATTTTCTGAACCTTTGTTCTTTGCAGGGTCACAGGACTTTTTATTTCAATCGCTCAAAATAAAAACCAGTCATTAATTGTTTAACTGTTTTAATTCATTCACGGTAATTTGGTGGTATTCCAGGTGAGTCGATGTTGCAGGTGATGACAGTGTTTATATGTTCACTAAGGAGTCACCCGACTTTCAAATGGCTTCTATTTGATAATAACAAAAAGTGGAGACACTGTATTTTACCTGAATTACTTACAATGTATTGATAGGATCAGTGGCTCAAATGTTTTTAACAGTTCATATCAGTGGATGGTTGTGGTCAATGTTCCCTGTTTAGGTCTATGAGAGTAATTTATCTTACTTTATTCATGCATCCATATGTAAACTGTTATGTAAACTGCAGTTTCCAAGGAAACATGCATCAACATAAAACATTACTATTTTAGAGAACAACATAAAATGACTCCATAAACTTTAAACATGACTGTCAGTGTTTATAAGCCCTGCCTACTTCGGAATTCATCATCCCAGTCAGCCTCCTCACTTTGAGTAACACGATCACAGTCAAATGTTTCATTGTCTCCCAAATACTCAATGTTTCCAGACTGTAAGACAGAGAGAGATTGTGTGTAACTGTTAGGTCAGAGAGGAAAAAAAAGAAAAAAAAAAAAAGAAAGACAACTCATTGAGAACTCCAAGATTATTCAAGCGATGCCCCCAGCAGGCACGCGAGGTGGAGCGTGACTCCCTGGCACAATGGCACATAGCCCTTCACCGCCGTGAGGCCCAGCTCCATGCCAGCGCGAACATCCAAGTCACTGCCAAACCCGTCGATACCCATACACACAGCCCGGGCAGCTGGGCCAGAACATAGCCTTGTATTTTCCAGGAAAAATCCCTATGAAGCCAAACCCTACACTAAACCCCTTAAACAGACTCATCACCACAGACAGTCTGACATCAAAGGGATTATCAAAAGCGCAGATGAGCACCTACGTCGAGAGACTGCTGCTAAGTCTCGGAGAGCAATTGAATGTGAGATGAAAAAGAGGATAGAAGGCAAAAGTGGAAACATGGTCTCTGTTATAATAGCCTTTGAATCAGTGCAGATTAGCCACACACAACCTTTTCCAAATCGCCTTACTTCAAATCCGCCTCTCGCTAGGTAGTGAGCCGCTACTTACACCATGAGAATACAGAGGTGAACACGTCAAACAGCTGGACACGGACACGTACACCAGTCAAGGGGACTGAACTAAAAATGTTTGAATTCCCCATGATAATTTACAATCCTTCAAATGAAATACACTGCATTCTTTTAATCCTGGCAAGCATTGGACGAGCGTGAGACAGTAAAACTAAAGTCCAAGAGTTTTTTTTCACAATAAAAGCACTTTAAGAGTTTTAATAAAAGTTGTAATATGTTTGGCACACAACTGAAATAAGACACATATCACAATCACGTTTCTGCTCTGATGCCTATGAAACTTGTAAAACTATAAACTTGTAAAAAAAAAAAAAGAAATTTTATATTTGCCGCAAATAAGATATGTTTCACTCACTTGCTAACAAGATCAAGCACATTGAACACATTAGGGCCAAAAGAGTTATAAAACTAAACAAAGCGCCTCAGCCAAGATTTCAGTTTTGTTTGAATCCTGTTATACTTGCTTACGTTTGCACACATTTATTTACATTTGTACAATAACATAAGACAATGGAAAAATGTGAAATCTTTAACGAGGACCTTCATGTACTTGTTCCAAATGATCTCACTGAGACTTCAGTGTACATCAAAGGACTGCTCTTTGACTTTCCTTCGCTTCTCTGTCAAAAGTATCAATGTCAGAAGCTCTATAACGGCCAACGCACATTTCATTGTTGAACTAATTAACATTCTTTTACAACAGCCCGCTGAGATTTACCGAGCCCTATTCCCCAGGTGCCAATTAAATAGACAGTATGCCTTACATCGGGTTTAGGTAACACTTCCATTCTTTGTGAAGTCAGACACTTTCGGGTTGTGTAGCGTAACTCTTAGCGGAAACCAAATAAGAGAAAAAAAAACTGTTGAAACTCCTGCAGACAGAGGCATAATTAAGTGCAATTCTGTGGCGAGACAGGGAGAAATTAAGGCGGCTAATTGTCGCTGCTGAAGAAGCCTTTTAAAAATGAAGTGGCATGGCTTTTGACCTTGTTGGGAGACTGATGGACTACGTGGACTTTGTTCGTTGGCAGCGCTCTTAGGGTTCAGTTGTTATTTTCAGTCCAAAGACGGCATGGTTGTCAGCTGAAGAATGTGTTTGGAGGACCTCCTCAAAGGAGAAAAAAAAAGAACACTCTCCTATGGATCGGAGCTCCTAATGATGGTCAGGAGGCGGGAGTCTTTTCTCTTCTTAGATTCACAGTGATGGGCTTTGAACATGCATTTGTTTGTCTTTTCTTTTGTTTTTTTATGGTTATTTCTGTGTTCGTGCTCCAAGTTTTGACTGTTTGTTGATCTCTGTACAAAGTACATGTATTACATCGGACATTTAGTTTATTCCTTCATATTAGTCTTCATTTACTTTGATTTTGTTTATTAAAAACCTACAAGACGCAGTGTCTGAATATCAGCTATGATGCTAGAAGCCATATTTATACTGCATTTGTTGGGTATTTTACTGTAAGTGTCAATTTTACTTTTATTTTTGTCAATTTTTTATTTTAACTAATCAGTGTCAAATAAACCCACATAAAATTAAATCCAAATGTAGTTCAATGATGATTAATAGCTGTTGTGATCTGAAAGCACAAACTGCACACTTCGACAAAGTTACCCCATTTTTAACTTGCTGTTTGATGTTGACAAGGTCTGAGGAAATTTATCATCATCTGGTCTAATATTGTTATTTTAGCCTGATTATCTTGATAAAATCTCACTCATTCACAATAGTTCACATGATTAACAAGATGTAGTGACTTTGTGACTCAATAAACTATATTTTTTCCACTACATTCAAGCGTTATTGTAAATGGAGTGTCAAGTAAAAGAAAGCCATCAACATTGAAATAAACAAAAACAGTGTACATGATTCTGGATAATACTGAAAGAAATGCCAAAAGCTCTGTTTAAACAGTAACCAGCTTGGACCTAAATAGACTTAGACTTAGACTTCCTTTATTGTCATTAAAGGAAATACGACCTTCTTGTTAGCTCTATGTTTTATGTTCCTTAATTACACTTTATGACAGCAGGTACCTGGCAGCTAAAGTGATTTAAGAGTATACCAATTACTTAAAGAACCATGTTTTAAAGAGAAGTTGGAGCAAATGGTTCAAGTAACATAATTCATGTAGTCTTATTGTAGCAGGTTGTGCCCTTCGGTTGCATAAGCGCCCTGCTGATAATCCACAGTAAAGGTGAGAAACCTGCTAAAAAAGCATCCTAAAAAAAGCAATTAACATGGCATCTGGCATCAGCTTCTAATGAAAACACGAGGGGGGAGGGGTTTAACGGGATAATTCTAATTTATCACAACTACAATCCCCTGGTCGGCTTCATATAACAGCATTGCGTTCACATATTAATTGTTGACATCTGGGAACATAATTTAATCACATAACTGGACTTGTTCAAAGTGTAACAACTTTGATGAAAAAATGTCTCAAATCCAAAGAATTATTTCAATAGCACAGAGTTACAAAATGGGAGACTTGTGTGAGGTCCAAGATAGCAGTAAACCATGTTGTCTTAATTATAAGCTACAAACTATTGTAAAATATATATATATATATATATAAATTTGATTATAAGTTTCAGCAAAACATTATAACAATTTCAGTTGGGCCTGAGGAGCAATAATAACACTAAACCAACCCAGCCTGTATTAAATCAATGCATGTCAAGTTTTATAAATGATAAACAACTTTGAGACGTCCCAAAACAAATAGTTCCTGTTTGGTTTCTCAGATGAGGAAACAGCGGGGCCTGAAGGCAGTGACAGCGATATCTGACTGGCCAGCATTCAGCAGTGTCTCCCCAGTCCACCTCAGTGGGAAACTGTCGCTCACCTGTCACCCCCTCTCACCTCTGACTGTCTCCAAGCCACTGTGCACTGAGTCACTGTCACTCAAGCTGCTTTAGCCTTTCCAATCAGCCCCCGCTGCGTAAAATGCCCAGACAGTAGACAGTGGCAGAAAATAGCCCCAGCTGGAATCTGTCACGGGAACTCCCGAGACAACACAACACATTGGGTTCAATAGGGCTAAGGCCTCGGGGCAGGCAGACACATGGCAGCTATTAAAGTTATAGACTGTCTATAGCTGCCCAACCCTGTCCAGACCTGCAAACACTGCGATCTGTTTACTTCAAACCAGTTAATAATAACGGAAATGGACAATATTAGCCGAGTGTGAAATTCAATACCATAATTCGTCACACTTAACATGAGATAAACATGGTCTTTAGAAGACAATCTCGAATGAATACAAAAAAAAGAAATTCAGAGTTTTATTATTGTGGAGTCCATTTAATGGGAACATATGAGAACTGCTTGAGAAAAGCAGGTGTAAGAAGAAAAAAAAGTCGAGCTTTTGCCAAATTCTAGAGCAAGACTGACACTTGCAATACAGGCCAGGACTGCTCCAACATAGTGCTGCTCGCTGTGCTGCTCTCAGTACTCAGCAGGTGCTGTCCACTGACAGGCCAGGAAGGTGACAATTGCTGATGGAGGCAGGTGGTTTCACCAACACAAACATACAACTATGCATACAAACAAAAAAAAATACAAAAACAAACTTTTTTTGGCCAGTAATAAAAGCAGCGTCCTGGAATGGGGGAGGTTAGCCAAGTCCAGGGGGATGCAAGAGCACAGGCTGAGCCTAAGCCCTTTGGAGCCAACTGACATTCAGAAACAGCACACCATCTAAAGCCAGACCCAAAAGGTGAGAAAGGTTGTCTGAGTGATCATCTGCCGTCCATCACACCATGACCGACCATCTTTTCCTGACCCCTGTCAAGAGCTAGAGGAAGACGAAAACAAACGGTTTACTACATACACAGTTCTACATCTGCTACATCCTAAATAATAGCAACCACACAGCACTTCAAGACAAAAAAAAAACTCAAGGTCACATCTATCTGTCCAGTGAGTGACTCCAAACAAAGAGGGAAGTGAGGTCACAATCAACAAGTGCTTCTATTCACATACATGAAAGAGCAAAGGGAAAGCGGGCAGCGATTCAAGTCGGCTAGTTCAAACCCCAGGCGGGGGAGGGCATTTTTCCATGTAAATGAACCCATTGACCAAAAACCTGATGGTTGCATTTGAACTACCATGTATACACAGTGGGCACCAAGGGGGGAATCCTATATAATGATTGTGTTGAGGGTCAGGGGGCACAGATGCCATGTGTGCCAAGTATTGCGGCATCAAAGACTGTCACTTTGCTGTCCCAGCTGCCTTCAATTGGCCATCAAACCAAGAAAGCGGGTGAAACACTCACCAGCTGACACTTGCAACGTTGGTATTTGGGTTTTCAACCGCCACTGTTTGCTGTCAGACAATTCATATTCGATTCACTGCTTTTAATCCGCTCAACAACTGAGAAATAGATACTGTACACTTCTGTACAGTTCTTCTTCTTGCTTGTCTTCACATGGATTTCAGAAAGAAAAGGGAAGAGAAGGAGGGAAGAATCTGCCCCTATCGAGCCGCCCTCATCCTTGTGGCTATCTCAATCGAAGGGCGACACAGGGATTCACATGCGAGCTCGGAGACAGATCCCCCGTAGAATGTGTCATTAAAGGTCGGGGCTATGTTGTGATTTCAGCCCAGTAAGCTTCTTCCCCGGAGGCTTTTAAAAGCCAGAACCAGGCACAACAAGGCACTGTGTGACTTTAAAACATTAATCACCTTCTCAACATCTATCTACTCTAGAGGTATTCTAAACAGAGAAGCCACCCAGGTTTGCTGACACACACTCAAGACTTCTACAGCTGGAAAAGGGTCAAAGAAATCCTTGCATTTGATTGTCGTTTACAGCTCTTACAATTATATCCCGTTGTAGTTATAGTTTAAGAATATTGTGTTTGGGACCAAGGACACATATGTGGTGGTGTTTTACCACAGCTTGTGAACACACACGGTGAAGAAAAGCAACTGATGACAGGTATAAGGCCATGTCACCACTGCTGAAATAACAAAACTTCATCTTCCATTAAGCTCACACTTTAAAAGCCCTTGTCATTACACTTCTGCTTCTCACACTTCACAGGTAGTGACAGCACACGTGTAAAAAGTAGAATATTTGTATGTGTCAAAGATGACAAGTGCAAATTTGAAAACAAACTCCATGTTTGTTAAGTTCATCTAGGTGGAAACATATTGTTCCTCTCCTTTCAGCACATCTCGCAGAAATGCGTAGAAACTGTATAAACTTTGGAAACTCTAACTGCCTGAAGAGAACAGTGCCTGTTGTTTAGTCGGTACTGTCTGTACAACACTGATGGCAGTATTCTGAGATGTCATATCTGACGGAAAGGATTATCTCACCGGTGGTATCTTTATGCTGATATACATTTTGTTTCCCAGAAGTTTTGCATGATAGATTGCAGCTTGTTTCATCTTTGTACTTTTCAGAAATATGTTTTCATTCTCGGCACAGCAAAGAGAAAGGCAGATGAAGAATAATAATCATAGCAGTGCATAAATAAATAGACCCTGCGAAAAAATATCGTTATAGGAGGAGGAAAAAAGCTGTCTGGCTAACAGATTGTAGGCCTCGTTAGCCACATGTTCTTCCCATGTGTTTGGATGAACTGAGCTAGCCAGCGCTTTTCAAACCTACATGCCCCCTTAAACTTCCAAGCCTCTTCAAAGTCCCAAATATGCCAAACCTCTCAGCACTCAAGGTCCAGCTCCCGATTTGATTTAATACAAGAGCCCTCTTCAGAGAAACACAAAGTGGGAAAAAAAGAAAAAAGGGCCATAAGATGACTGACCCGTGACGATGTGTTTTTAAAGCTTTTATAAAGGAGGTGCCGTGAAAGGAATCTACCCCCTGCTAACGCCACATATTGTGCAGTCTGTCATTTATGTGATGAAATAAATCACAAACCTCTTTCTCTTATAAAACTGGGTCTCCTCTGTACTTTCATGGCGTGTGTGTTGCTGACGTTACCTTACTTCCTTACTTTTTTTCTTATCTTAAACCGAAAACTGAATGCACTAAAGTGGTCAAAGAAATAATCTGATCGACACAAAAAAAAGATGTTTCTGTCCCTGAATCACCTCTTCCTCTGAAGGTGATCCATTTCCACTGCTGCAAAGAAATGTGAAACATCTTTAGAAGTTCTACCACGTAAGGCCAGTCACTAATGATAAACATTAAGATTTAGTGCTAAGATTCCAAAAAGGCTCCTCCTCCTCCTCCTCCTGTCTTAATTATCAGCTGACAAAGACTCTACTTGGTGGTCTTGCGTGTGTCAGCAGTTTTTTTCTCCCTCAGCAGAGAAGTTAAAGGTACCCCAAATTTAGACACAGTTTTCGACTTAGGAGAAACAAAAGCCGACTGACGTTGCAGAGAAAGACATACGAAACTGCAGCATACGTGGTGTAGACGTGGGGTTTACAGAGGGATGAACCACAGACACAAGACTATGGTAAATACATGTCTTTATCATTAGATCTAAATGTCAAATACTCAAAGAAGAAGTTAAATGTCCAAATCCCAGACCAGGAGTGATAGTGCCGTGTGTTCTGCAAGTAGGATGACACGCACAGAGCCAGTGTTTATACCTAACATGCTAGTAGCAGCGTGTACCACACTCCTTCCCATAAAAAGGCAGGGGACCTGTTAGTCTTGGCTCAGTTTGGTCTTCAAAGAGCCCTTTTATCGCTGAATCTGGAGAGGGGCCGATCTGATAAGGATAAGGAGCCGCAGCCCGGGACACCTCATAGTCCTAACCCAGACCTACAGTTTCTTTTAATCCCCCTGCTCTTTGTTTACCTACTGGTCTTTGACGAAGTTCTAGGTGTCTGATCCATATGTGCATCTTTCTATCTGAGCACAGTTTCAAGGAATATACAAGAAGCTATTGGTGTGTTTTGGTTAGAAGATGAAACATCAGGAGGTATTGCATTCAAGAAGAGTCTATGCTTGTACATCGCTGGGTATTTTTAAATTGCTAGGTATTTTGGGCCCATCAGACGTAATCATTTTTGGAAATCTCTGCATTTAGACACGGCCTCATAAATCTGTCCCATCAAGAACATACCAGGCCTGTAGATGGCAGCGCATTGGAACCATTGAGTTCCATTAACAAATCCTAAGAATCCTGACAAGAAACCTAAAAAGTGTCCTGAAAAGAATTGCAATGAAATGTTACTTCACCTATGAACCTCTGGAGATGCAGTTTTCTCCGTTCTGCGCCCGAGATGTATAAACAATGTAACACAATCTCAATGGATGAGCCGGTGAGTCTTTTACAATCACTAGCTGCTTTTCTGATGTGACAGGGTTTGAACTCTATTGAGTCAAACCGTGTTAGTTCTGTAGTCCAGCTGCTGTCCCATTTTCAATCACATTTTGTCTTAAGTTCACGAAAACCTCTCTGCACAGACGTAAATTATTATTTCATTTACCCTTCCCTGAACTGGAGAGAATGGATAAAGGACTTATAAACAAATTTTGAAGTATGAAGATGTGGAAACGCCACAAAAAAAAACTTAGTTTATATCATGTAAACACACAAAGATCCTGGTCATCAAATGTACTGAACATTAATTAACTAAGATGCAGACGTTCACCTTCACAGTTGATATGTGTAACTTCACTTAGCAGCTCCATCCTCTTCCTCTATACTAATCATTGCATGTGAATTGGTAGATTATTTTCTTCAAAAACAGTGACATCCATCTGAGAATCTCTGTTTTTGTGTTTCCTTCTGTTTATGCACAAATGCAAAGACTGAGATTTGGCCAGAGTTCTTGAAAACCTTAGTTTTTGGTGTGCATGGCTATCAATGTTGCATAAACAATAAACAAAACGAATAAAAAAAATCTGTTATCAAAAATCCCTGGCTACGTGTTAACGGCCTCTAAGATTAGCTGCTAAAAGCAACTACAAACAACTGGACAGTGATACTAAAGGATAATCGGAAAGTAAAAGCCACTCCCAGAACCCATCGTTCCCCAGAGAGGGGCCTAAGAGTCGCCCCATATTTTTCACTTTCTGTTCACCACATACATACTGAATGAGTAAAAGGACAAAGCATATTAAGGAGGTATTGGCCTGGCCCATCAGGTCAGTCCCAGTCCTTTAAAAGACCGCCGTACACAATGGCCACCACCAAGTGACAATGGTTGGGTTCAGACAACAAGCAAATCAAGCAGTCGGCACATAAAAGATTTATAGCATCGCACAACAAAGGCCACCCACAGAGTTCCCTGCAAGGACAACGCCGAGGCCCTCCATCACTGTGAACTCCACTCGGTCACCCTGCTTTTTCTCGAGAGCCTCTCCACCACCCAAAGGCCTTAACCGTAAAAAAAAACCTCTTCACTTCTTTTATTCACAACTCCAAACTACAAAGTAATTATTCCTTTCCTCTGAGCTCCTGCCACAGACCTGCAATTGAACGCTCCGGGAGAACGTAAGTGAAACCGCCAGGCAGTGGAGGAGTGAGTTATGCTTAATTAAGTTGAGGAGATTTCAATAGCACCCCTTAATCAAGACTGAAATCTTTTGGGAAAGCTGCGAGCCAAAGATTGTGACTAACTATAATTTATATTTTTCAGGCAGCTTTTATTGCCATAGTTAAGAGAGTGAATTCGGGTCGTCTAAAGGTACGTGTTTGTGGAGGAAAGTCAGACAGACAGTGGTTACAGTTAGTGGAGTTAGTCTGTTACCTGAGGCACCACAGGGACTTGTGTTGGTGTCCCTGCTGGAGACGTTCCCCTGTCTCTCGTGTCGGTACACAAGATGAGGTTTGTTGTGCTCTTCGTCGTATTCCTCACCCACAGCATTCAAAAGTGGCTCCAAGAAATACTCTCCATGTTGTGTAGTAAAGGTCCCAATCTGGAGCAGAAGATGAGAATGTCACTGAAATGCCACGTGCAAATGTGCTGTATGGTTGAATAATTGAGCATTGCCCTCGGGCATTACTGTGCACAAAAGTTCCGTTCTTTCAAACAATCTCTATTCTGTACGTAAGCTCAACTTTTAAACAGTCGCGCCTGATGAGAACATGCTGATTCAGCCATTACCGCATCAAACACAAATCCATTTTACACACATTTTGAGGAACATTATTCATAATTATTATTTCACAGTGAAAACGAGAATCCCCTCGTAGCCTGACACTGGCAGAAGTGACATCATCGCACACAGACAGAGTCACTGACAGAGGAATGCTAATATTGATTTGGCAGTTCAGTCCGTTGCAAAGCTTCTTAGCTCACTCAGCCATGAGGCACAATAGTGTTTGTATGGTAATTTTGTGCGCACACTTAAACAGGATATTGGGCCTTGGAATGTTATCTTTTGAGCAACATTATTCCATAACTGTCTGAACAAGTAACGGATGCCTGACAGTGGAAAACATGTAAATCGGATACGGAAAACATGCAGCAAGTACGTGTGCACATCTCCTTCCCATCTTTCAAAGGGTGAGGGATTAGCTGACTTCCACCTATACACAGTACTTCTTGGAAAGCACAACAGCCCTTGAGTGTTACATGTGTTCACATCTGAGGTGTAATGACTTGCTTCTAAAAACAAGACTGCATTGACACAACTTCCTTTCTGAGAGGTTTAAAACTTCAAACTGAGTACAAATACTGTACTGTAGCGTTACCATGCCTCTAGTACTTAGCAAACAAGAAAGCATTGTCAGAGCTGATACGATGACACATGATATAAAATGTACATTGTTGCCCATAAAGTTGGAATAATTTGGTTTTCTAACACATTCCTCTTTTCATACACATCGGTAAACCAGTATGTGTTCACTGACCTGGTGCAGTGATTACATACTGAGTACAAGCTGCACTTTTTCTATCAAGAATAGATCACATTGTTACAATGACTGCATGAGAAGAGGTAAAATGTTGAATTCCAATCAAATATAGGAAGTGTCTATATTTCTCAAATTCAAAGAGTCCAACAATGCTGTATATCCAAAGTAAGTGGAAATAAAATAAATGCGCACTGAATGTCAATTTAGAATCAGTCATAGATAAATACATATAATAAATCACAGATATTCAGTTATTTTACCACATGCATTTCCTCTTTCACCATAAGTTGACTACAGCCCAGTTAAATAGCCTTTGTGGATCATTTTTCCAACATACGCTGAATAATAAATGCACATTCACCTCCACCTATATGTCAAGTGAGAGCTTTCATTTTAATTAAATTCCATAGGTTTGGGATTATTGTAAGAAACTAGTGTGCCCGCCTCAGAAGCAGCAGTTAAATACAATCACACTATGAGGCTAGTTTGGCAGCTGTTCAAATGACATTTCAGAATGTTACAATCATGTTGTAGGTGCTGTTGAGTAATCAGGACAAAATGTAAGATCGTTAAAGTGTAACAAACATGATTATCACTACCTGCTGAGTTTTGATTAATTAGGTAATTACAGATGAGTCTTTCCAGAGTTCTCATGAAGAGACAAATGCTCTGTTTTGTCAAAGGAAGGGGCAGAGTTTCAGGATTTCCCAGCATTAGCTCAGCAGCAAATCTGGCAAAGGTTCGTACGGACACAAAAGTTACTGTTCATCAGTGGGTGCTGAACTGGACCTTACAAACTGAGGGACGCCTATTTGAAGGGAGGTGATGCTCATGACATGGGTGGAATGACTGTTGGCATCAGTCTATTTTATTAAATCCCACAAAGACACTTTCTGTTGAGTCATCCAAAAGCGCTACGCACGGTTGCGCTCACTCTCTAAAGTTAAAACGGGACATCGTGAGACTGATCTTTACACAGAGCTGTGTTGCTTTAGTTCTGAAATGAAGACAGCCTCATTTCTCGGGACAGGTTGACTCACCACACACTTCTATTATTTTCACCGGGACCAAGATCCGCCTCGGGAACTAACATTTCCCACGGTGCGAGCAGTGCTTTAATTTCTTCCCAACGGCCATTGGCAGTTGTCTCCTTCCTCTTCTACTCTTCACAGTGGTTCTTCTCTTTTCTCTCTGTCACAGCTCACTTTGAAAGGGCCAAAAACTCCTCAACCCCAACCCACCCCATCCCCAAAAAAACCCCTGGGGACTGGATTGAACAACTCAGGACAAAAAAAAGGAACCTGCTTTTCCTAGAATGACCCTTTTGTTTTTAGGGCTTAATTATTCCTTAATGACCTCATCCCAACAAAATGTGCCTGACCATTAAGCCCCAGTGATCATATATGGACACATTTATGACCCAATAGCCTCTGGGGTTGTCTCCATTGTGCTGTCATTCTCAGTGAGTGATGATGCGGATAACCAACAAAGATTGCTTGAAAAAGGATGCAAACATGTTTGGATAAGCACGCCGTACATCAAAGTTAGGCAGAGGGGCAATTAAAGGCTTATTACCCTGATAAGTTCACCATACGACATGTTTTAAATGGCTATTCTTGTACAAAAAAAATCTCACTGCTTTAAATGTAAACCGAATGGGAATTGTTTACAAAATACTGATATGCACAGATTGTCAATTTAGTTTGCAATCGCTTGCTAGTTTGCAATATAAGTACAATTGCATTGTTAATGCTCCACTTTAAAAAGTACAGCTGATGCTTATTCTGTAACATGCTATCCTGGTACTGTACACGGTGCACTTATCTAAAATAAGGATTATGTCATTGATAGGGGCCGTGACAGGACGGGAGACTCCAAGGGTATGGTCCTCTGCCCTGTCCAGCCAAACCCCCCCCCACCCATCAAAGTCCAAGCCAGAATGGAGCTGGCGCGACTGGGGTCAACCCCCTGCCCATGCACTGGTAACCTTATGTGACCCATGAAGTCATCCCTTTCAGCACTTATCAGATTCTCTCACACAGGAGTCAGCAAACTAAATGGCCTGGGCATCAGGACCGTCATATGGTGGGCTGTAAACTCATTATTGCCCAATAACTCCATTGAAACCACATAAGACGGATACAATGGAGGAGTACTCAAAACACAAAACTCCTTCTTGAAGTTTTAACATCTTGTGATGGGGGTGTAATTTATCAAAACTGCCAATAACGTTATACGTTGATGATTTCTGACACTTCTGACAGTCGTTAACTCAGTGTACTCCCAGTGCCAATTAATGTTCCTCTATATTTTATATTTCATAGATGATTTATTATTATTTATCACAGTATTGTATGTATTTTCAGGTAAAATTATGTATTTTCCTGCATTTAATTGACTGATCGCATTTGTGTAAGTTCAGATCAAAGCTGATGGTTGTCATGTTAAAAAAAAGGTGAAAAAAAAACAACTTTTAAGCAAAAATATCAATAACTGAACACAAAAATAAACATGTACAACCACTGTCACTGATTCAGCTCCATGGGCTTTACTGGTGAATAAATGTTGTACAAGTTGACAGTGTTACCATGGTAACTATGGGGCCTCCAAACATCCATATGGGTCATATCTGAAGACCATGAAAAGACGAGAAACTATTTCATACCAATTATTTACATTATTATACATTAATAGTGGTTCAGAAGTTATTAAATAGTTTAGATTGGTAGATGGTCAGTTGCTGTTTGGGTCTTTATGCGTTAAATGGTTCGATTCTGTTGGGTTTCTCTAAAGTAGCTTAAGAGATCTGCTCTGACTGTAAAGTATCATGAGATAACCTTTATTATGATGTGATGCTACATACATATATGTGATTGACTGATAAATCCTGTAGGGTGATATGGCATCTCACTCCCAAAACAAAAGGGAATTCAATTTAAAAAGTACTATCACTATTAGGATCATTGTCATGTGGCCATTTTTGGATGTCATCTTGGGTGACGGCCCTAAAACTGTGGAGAAATAAGTACAATGATAGTGACGTGTACTTTTTTAGGACATATCAGTATCAAATTTATCATGAAAATTCAGATTTGCAGATAACACTGATTTTTCACGGTTTTATGAGCAGTCATCCCAGATGCCATCCAAAAGTGTCCACGTGACAAAGACTAATGAATAAAACACTTGTTTACACACTGTCATGCACTGATAAATAGTTCAAAACAGAGCTAATAGCCAGTGCAGAACTTCTAACCACAGACCAACACCCAGCTGATCAGGACTTCAACACGTCTTGCTTAATAGCACTTCGGCACAATGTGGAGGATATTAAGTTGCCACATTGGCCCCAGTCTGTTGTCGTCCACGCCTCTGATGTCCAGCAGCATCACCTCACACACACTGACATACACACACACACACACACACAGACGACAGATGCCCTCCAGCTTCGGTGCAACACTCGGTATACCGTTGACTTCAAAAACGTGCAAGGATGCAACCGGTAAAAAACAAAAAGTGGGGAGAGCGTGAAGGCATGTCAGCAATGCTCAGCTCGTGTCTGCAGAAGTTGAAGGTGTATACTCACTAGGCCAGTGCACAGGCTGAAGACCGCCGGGTATTCGCTTCTGGCGTTGACGTGTCCGCGGAAAAAGCAGTGGCGCATATCGCTGGGGTCAATGGAGCGGGAGTCCGCGGCGGTGCTCTGTTCCGCTCCCAAGTGTGTCACCGTGTAAGAGGGAGCGATGAAGCTCGAGTCTGCAGTCAGATTGAGATGGAAGCGTTCCCCAAATGCATCAATCCTATAGTGAACCCGTAAACCGGACAGGTCATCGTTTACGCTCCTCCGTCTCCTTCTGTAGTGCAATTTATGGGGGAAGGATTCGCCGAAGTCATTGACGCGGAGCGGGGTGATGATTTCATACGATGACAGCTGTTTGATGAAGCTCTCTGCGAGAAATGAAGACAGAAGACAAACAAATAGTGCGTATTCAAATGCGTAATGCTTCACGGTGTCATTCTGCGCTGCAGCCTTTATAACGCTAACAAGTTGGGAAGGGATCAGCCGTGCGCCCTGGACGCAATAAATCAACAACCAAACACACTAACCTTGTTTCGGATGCAACCGGTTTTGCAAAGTGTCCCGGACAAGCGCTGACAGATGACACGTTAGTCCAACCAGCCAGATTGTAAACTGCATGATTTCCTCCGCGAAGAAACCCGGGCTGTCGTCTCCAAGGCAGTACCCTCTGCGTCTCCCGAGCGGCTCCCCCTCTCCCTCTCCTTTTTCCCGGCTTGTCAGCAACAGGTCGTGGGATCTGCGGAGGATCTCTGCAGCGCAAGTCTTGCAAAGTGCACTGGCCTCATCGCATTGCTAAACATGCATCCACTACCCTCTAATAAAAGCCAATTATTTATGATACATTCATCCCTTTTTTTTTTTAGTTTTTCTTTTTTTTTCACAATAAATTGCTTCCTAATGTAAACTGTAGACTATACTGAAAGGAGGGATCAGTGCCAAGTGCGCTTTCCCTTAGCCATCCCTTAAACACCCCGTGCACCCTAAGCACTCACCAACTGCGAAGCCACGCCCCTCCAGACTCCGGAGCCAATAGTGAGTGTGCTTCCACCAGCACACATGGGACAGGCTGGAGAGCTGCAGAACTGGGAAAGTCTGGAAGCCAGAGTTTGTGCAGCATAACACCATCCACAAGGGTTTTAGATTTATCATTGGCAGATATTATTAGGTTATAATAATGGTATAATAAGTGTAGGAGATTAAGTGAGATAAATGTAAATTTTATTATATTATTATAGTAGTAGTAGTAGTAGTGGTAGTTGTAGTATTAGTATTATTATTAGTAGCAGTATTTGTGTTATTATCATCATTATTATCATTGTTATCCTCATTATCATCGTTATTATTAGTATTATTATTTGATTGATATTTTTCAGTATTACAGTAGCATTCATTACAAAACACGCAAAACAGGTACAGTGCCAAAAAAACAGAAATAAGTGAACTGCAGGAGTCACAGGGCATACATCTGATATGCTTTTAATAAGCACAGTCAGAAATGTTTATGTATTTATTCACCCATAAAGACTCTACTTTTTAATAAGTTTATTTTGATATAGAAATATTTGTTACATTCGTAGTTACATTCATACACTACAAGACAGCGGCAGGGTCAGAAACATCAGACAAAACACAAGATATGTTTTGAAAACTTCATTGACTTTTTTCAACAGGATATCAATATGCAAACATGAAAACAACTTTGTCCTTCCACTGCCGTTGATCCAACTCCATGGGTTTTACTGGTCCAACAAAGTTGTAGAAGATGGCAACATTTCCATGTTCATTACAGAGCAAATGAACATCCTAATGGGTCATATCTGATGGTTGTGAAAGGAAGAGAAATTGAATTTTACATCCAGTTATTTAGATGTATTGATGGGATTAGTGGATCAACAGGTATTAAACATTTCATATCTTTCATATCATGCTTTTGGTAGATAATGGATGTTTGGATTGTTATGGGTTAAAGCAGATGATATATCAATCAATCAATTATGTTTTATTTATATAGTGCATAAAAGAGCATAATAGCAAAATATAGGTAAATAAATACACACGAACATAGCAAATTCATCTCATCATACTAAACCAGACTCTTATTTTATCCACTAAAGATAAAACGGTGTAGAGGTGAATATTTGCACGTTATTTATATAGGACATTTAAAAAGTGCTACACAATACAAAAGATATATTAAAAAACCTCAAACCAATTGACACGAGGTCTGAATCAAAACCACACAATTCTCACACAGGGTTAAACGACAAGGAATATAAGTGACCTTTAGGCCGAGATTTAAAGGTTTCCGGACAAGGATCCACTTTGACATGGGTGGGTAACTCAATCCACAGTTTAGGTGCCAGTACTGAAAACACTCATTCACCTCTAGTGTTTTGCCTTGTTTTCAGAACGACAAGGAGAAGCTGACCTGTAGACCTCAGTGCCCTAGGGGGGAGGATACTACTCTACGAGGTCAGAGGTGCACTGACTTGCCAAGCCATTTAGGGACTTAAAAACAAATAGTAAAATTTAAAAATGCATCCTAAAATCAACAGGAAGCCAAGAAAAAGTCAATTACATCATGAAACATCTGGTGAAATTTGCTTTCAAGTGATAGAGTTTTTGTATTTTAATGCACCATTCTGGGCCATTTAAGCCCCTCAAACCTAACCCCGTTCATTCAAAACACCACTTTCATTGAAGCAGTCATTTACATTACCATCTCCACTCTGAGTTGGATGTACCAGGAAGTATATTCAGTGACGTACGGTGAAGTTTGTGGGGTTTTAGAGTCATATGAACCCAAAAGAGTATGTCATTCACACCATTCTTTACACAAAGATGTGACACATATTTAATCTGAGGTCAAAATTAATTTCAAAATTAATCTATTTCGAATTTGAAATAATAAAATATTGTGGTTTTACCTTTACCGGCATTGGTCTTCCTTTAGTTTTTACCTCTTGTTTGGTCTAAAAGTCCAGATTTATGAATTTCCTTGGCTTCGAAATGTAATCTTCCATTTCGAAAAAGCGGATTGTAAAGAATGAAAATAAACGAGAACGAAGAAGATTGTGGGTAGCGTGAGAATCTATGGGTTCAGCAGCACCCCCTACCCTGAGGTAGGCAAACTGCTTCACTGAGGGACTATTTTACGGTGGGTTCATGAGTAATCTACAAGTCTAAACATGTTATAGAAATACATGTCATACAGTATCCAGATTATGGAAATACAGACCTTATAATGCGAGTGCTTAAAAGCATTTTATGTGTGATACACTGAGGGACAGCAACACAATATTAGCATTGTATTCCAGCACAGTTTGTGAGGGATTACACAATCCACTGAGCGAAGCAGCAACGTGCTCCATCACAGCGCATCTCCTCCCTGTATTTGAACGGGACATTCAGTGAAAAGTCTATTGTTTTTTATAGAAAAAAAAATATTTGGGATTCAAACAGAAAAATGGTTAATAATGCATAGCAAGTGATAAGTATCAATATTTATTATATTTTAGAATTTAGTTTTTTCTTTTCGAGGTTGACGCATCACATGCACGTCACTGACTATGTTTAGTATTTTGCCACATCATATGGTCTTAAATCTGCTCCTGTGTTAAAGTAATGCAGATTATAAAACCAAACTAACCTCATAATACTGATGATGAAAACAAGATTTCTGTGCTTTATCAGCCAAATTACTATCAAAGTTATTATAACATGGGAAACTATTTCTCGCAATCAAAGCACAAAATAATGGGCAGGAGGGCATTATGGGCCATTCTTCACTGTCATCTATTGGAGGAAGTCGACTTCTTTGGCCATGATGTGGTCAGCTTCTCGTTAATCATTGGGGCACTTAAAGTCTTATACAAACTTGATGGACGTGTGAAAGGAGTCTTGTTTTTCACGTCCTTTGAAGACTGATGTCACAGCATTGAGAGTAATTAGACTCGGTGGGCTCACCGGAAACACTTTTGGATCCTGTAAGCTCTTTCTTTAACACAAAACATCTAGTCTCCAAGTCATGGCTATTACTTTTTTAAGTCTCTTTTACGCCTCTCGTTCTCATTCTCTTTCTTCCTCTGAACTCAGCGTTTTTCAGCAACACATTTCAGCTGAAGTCATAGTGACTATTTTGTTTTGTAACTCATTTTGAAATTGAGCTGGTGTTCAGAATCTCTAAAAGCAATCATTTAAAAAATAAGGATCTACTTTAAGTGATTTTAGACAGATCAGTGCCTATGTGGGTGAATCTAACCTCACTGAATGTCACAGAAATGGCCAAATGAACTGACACTGTGCTGTTCTTTAGTGTTATATGTATTCGCCATATGCCAGAAATGCCCTCTTTAAGTGAGACGACAATGTACAAAAAGAGGTAAAAGGAGGGAAAAAAAATTTAAAGATCAAAGGTTTTTACTGTCATTTTCTAAACCCAGCAATATAAAACTAGACAGAATTCAAGCGCGCCGTCAAACATTAACAATTACATCAGAATTTCTCTTCTCTCTCTTTTTTTTTTTTTTTGTATCACCAAAAACTCTTCGTTGTATCACTGATGCACGCCTCCATGATGTGTTATTCATCCGGGCTGCCTCTGAGAACATTCTTCCAAATAAGCCACTCTTTTAATATCAAGAGCAAAATGAAAATGTGAAAAACAGTTGGATTGAATGGAGAGAATCCATTTGTGTTATTTCCTCGGATTTTGAATTCCGTGTGCATTGCCGTCCCAGTCCGGTGACCTTTCAGATTCTTCATTACACACAGGTGCCGAGGCCTTTAAACATCACATTAACTTCACTTCACCAGCAGAGCCACTAACTAGCTTTGCTCACCTTAGGCACATTTTAACAATAGCCACATGATTACACCACATAGCTTATTTAGGGTAAGTGTAGCCTCTCACATACTCATTAATTCTACACATGTCATGGTAATGCTTTCATTACCCATCCCCAATTTCTGCCAGATGTACAAACCCAGGCCTCTGCACATAAAGTTTCTGCCTCAAGCTTCTATATAACATGGCAGCCTTAAATTTTGGAGTGTGCTCCCTCTGCATAAGGTACAGATTAAACAGTAACGCTTTCACAGGGCACGAACACCGAATAGTCCCCACTGAGCCTGTGATGACCTGTATTTTACATTTCACCTGAAATTAAATGAAGCAGAAACATACGCCTTCAGCAGGAGCTAATCGTTCACATGTTGAGACCATTGCTCCCAAACTCAAATGACAGTCATTGAATTTCGTAAGCTTGTTGAACGCGAGCATCAACCATTTCACTTTCTCATATTTAACAGTGTTATAGTTATACCTTTAATAGTGGCATATATGACTCTGTGAGATTAAGAAAGTTGAGGTGTGTTTGATGACTTCATGTTACTCCAATCCTACTAA
>JAPTHA010000024.1:20991598-21001737 GCA_029814585.1 Gymnapogon annona
TTCAGGCCCCCATCCTCATAGCTCAAGGTTAGTCTATCCAAGCTAACTCTTGGTGTCTTACCATGCCATATAAATTGTCTAATTACTTTCTTAAGTGAGGAAAAGAATGTTGTAGGAACTTGGATGGGGAGTGAACATATATAAGATTCTAGGTACGATATTCATTTTAATGACATTAATTCTGCCTAATAGGGTTAAGAAGCATGTCCATCCATCTCTTCAGATCCTCTCCCACCTTCTGGAGTCGACCAACTAAATTGAGCTTATAAAGATTTTTCAGGTTATTGTCCACCCAAACGCCTAGATACTTAAAACCAGTAGCAGACCATTAAAAGAGAAACTTATGTTTCACCCTGTTGAAGTCAAAGACAGATAGAGGCAATATCTCACTTTTATCAAGGTTCACCTTATAACCCGAGAATAGACTGTAATCACTCAGTACCTCCTGGAGATGAGACAGAGAGCGTTCCGGGCTGGTTAAGAATAAGATATCTGCAAAAAATGAGATTTCATGTACACTAGTACCGACCTTAAATCCACTTATATTAGGGTTTTTTCTAATGGCTTCCGCCAGTAGTTGTATTGCCAGCGCAAAAAGGGCGAGGCTAACTGGGTCCCCCTGTCTGTTACCTCTGTATAGGCGGAGTGGTACTTTTTTTTAATAATTACATTAGATATACCTTTATTTGTCCCACTTGGCGAAATTTCAGATGATTATGATAAACTTTCAACAATAAACTTGTTCTGTCTTTTCTTCTTTCTTTCTTTGGTATTTTCTTTCTCTTTCTCTTCTTTCTTCCTTATTTTCTTGCTGTCTTTCTTCCAGATCCACCTAAAATCCTGGAAATTTCCCAGTGTGTAGTTGAAGGAATGATTCTAGTTTGCATATGCGTCAGTCGGGGGAATCCACTGCCTGACATCCAGTGGCATCCGACGTCCATTGCTGATGACAGAGCTGATTACTCTATCATGAGGTCCAGGTCCATTAACACCGTTACCAGTGTCTTCACCATGTCTGCATCCTACTATCAGAACTCCATTGTAACATGCATCAGCGTCAGTAATTTGGGCCGGGCTGAAAAGCCAATCCACCCGCAGGAGTTACCTGGTGAGTCTCCATAACGGTGTGAACTACTGCTTCTTTTTAGGTTGGTTAAACTTTTTCATTCCTTTTCTCAGATGTGAAGAAATATGAAAGAACAATTCCCTGGATCATAATTGGTGTTTCCTTAAGTCTGAACCTGATCCTACTCACTCTGATGATCTATGTATATAAATGGTAAAATATGTATGTTTATCAGTAAGAATAAAAACGATAAAACGGTTTAAAGCATTCAAATTATTTCCTGAAACTCCATCCGTTTGACTTTTTCTTTCTTATTCTGACATCACAGGGCGAAAAGTGAAAAGAGGAAACACTGTGAAGAAACAAGCACATATGCTTCCTTGAACAGGACAGACATGCAGGAGGAGTACAGTGTTATTTCGCCACCTCCCACATGAACCTTTAATGGCATCATGCGGTTCCTCTTTTTGGGAATTGAATTTTGTGAGTGCAATGTATTCTTTCTCAAGTTATACATTTGGCCACCAACTAAATTATTATTATTAAGAATAAATCACGTAACCATGCATGTATCACCATCAAAACCACCAATGAATCAAAGCCATTTATCCACCGACTGTATTGATCACACAATAAAGTATGAAGATCATTGTCCACACACATCTGTATCACAGTTTCATTAACGTTCCTCATAGCCACTTATTTTAACAGTAGGTAAAATGAACATATCTTATAATCTTCATTGTCTGCATGATCAGATGATAGTTTACATTGTAGCTCTGTTATCTTAGCTCTGTTTTTATACAGAAAAGTGACAGGTTTGTACAAAGGTAAGAATCCAGATGCAGACCACGTAGTTCAAAAATAAAGGTTTCTTTATTTTTATGTTCTCAGGGAACGTACACCATTAACATTATTCAATTGATTCTATGAAAGATGTTTCATTAACAAAAAGCGCCGCACAAAAACACGGGAGGTATCAATTTCTAATCACTTAACAGAAAATACCCACAACAGGAAAATAATAAACTCTAAATTTAAATCAAAATCACGTAGAGAGGAAAACCCAATTTCAAAGACTAAGTCTGAAAAACCAACTAGTAAATAATTAACACAAAACGCTCTATACAGAGGAAATACAATTTGGGAAAATATTCAACACAAAATCTTAGTTCTATCAAATACAAAAGCTAAACTAGACCAGACTCAATACTCACACAGAGGAATTCAAACATGACAAGACAAGGTGCAGACTAAACACACGAAGCTCACAATCTGACAAAGGACTGGGGCACAGACACTGACATATAAAGGGATGGGCTCACCCAGGTGATACACATTGGGGATTGATTCTTGACGAGACAACAGGTGGGGATGGGCACTGGCTGTGAAGCTAGATGACACAGTAGGAGACAGACACGAGACCCAGACAGGAAGTGACAAACTAACAAACAGGAACTACATAAACCCAGCTTGACAGACCTGACTCATGACAGAAAAGATGGAATTACATAACTTCATACCTTCACAAAACTGATAATCAACTTCACCAGAAAAGAAAGAAAATCAGTAGAAAATTGTATTTTTGTATTTTTCTTGATTTTCAATGAAAAGTTTGGCACTGGTAGGAGGTGTTTTTTTCTGAGCGATGCAAAATTTGTATATCATACAAATCTTCAATGGAAAAACATTTTTCTGCAACTACGGCCATGTTTCATTTAAAAAATGGATGTTGGTAGATGTTCTAATAAGAAAAGAAGAAGAGATGTGTGGACACAACAGGAAACACTTTTTAAAAATTTAGCACGGTATAGAGAGGTAATATTTATTAATAATAATATATCTGTAAATTAACAGGATTTTTATGTTCATCACCATGTTCATGGAATGACTTCTCATGACATGTCACATAATTCTTTGAACATATATATGTTCAAAAAGCAGTATGATTTCTTTCTCCAATAAGACATCTATTCTGAGAAAAGGTTTCGTATACAGCTGTCTTGTACTGATTGTGATTATTTGAAGCTGGTGGGTGTTGAACATATCATTTGTAGACTTTAACAGTCAATCTATCTAAAGCAGGGCTCATCCTTTTACACCCTTTTACACACCCACTGAGCTCACTGCTTTTCTGCTCTTTCACAAAAGACCCCTCTGCTTTTCGCCTCATTTCAATCCCTTGCAGCAAGATTAGAGCTCTGTAGCAAAAAAGACGTCTCACACGCATGCACGCACACACACACGCACACACACACACACACACACACACACACACACACATGCACGCACACACACACACACACGCACGCACACTTCCCTCTCCTTTAGTGAATATCAAAATACTTAGCCACATTGTGTTTACTTTACATGACCGTTTACATGAGTTGTAACTGTTGTCAGTGCCTATGTTTGACTATGAGGAAATGAGCTTCTGATCAGCCCATAAAATCACAGGTTTTCTTTAAGGTCACAGGTTTTGACAGAAGAACAAGTGCATCCAGATGAAACAGACTCAACCTTCAAAACTGCAATCCAGTCACAAATCAAACACCACTGCACCTGCGCCTAGTCACTGTCGGACACATCATATCCTATCTCGTAACACGTATTTCCTATCACGTTACATCCCCATGTCATTTCTAAATACTGCGTTACTTTTTATGTCTCTACATTGTTTTTCTGTTTCTTTTACTTGACTTACTTCTCACTGTGATTCTCAATGTTACTCAACTCGTTTAATTGTGTCAGCTTTTTTTATACCAGCTTTCAGGTTTCAGCTTTTATGTTGTTATGTTTGTGTACATGTTTGTGCTGCCTCTTGGCCAGGTCGTCACTGGAAATGAGAACCAGTTCTCAGTTGACTTACCTGGAAAAATAAAGGTTAAATAAATCAATAAATTTGGATATATGGGAACCATTCAATCATTCATTCATTCATCTTCCAGTCTTCGTGGGGGTCACTGGAGCCCATCCCAGCTACTCAAGGGTGAAGGTGGGGGGGGACCCTGGACAAGTCGCCAGGGTCATCATTCACACACAGGGTCATCATTCACAGACATTCATACAGGGATGGGCAAGGTGGGTGAAGTGTCTTGCCCAAGGACACAACGGCACATGATCAGCAGAGAGTGGGAATCAAACCGAACCCCCTATGGGAACCATATTATTGTAAAGTAGTAGGGCTGCACTAGCCTGAACTATTGGCATTGGATCAGATTTGGCTTCGATATGAAGATGATTTCAGATTAAGTTTTTCATCTGGTAATCACAAATTCCAGGCCTTTAGTTAATGTGATAATTTCAACCACATTAAATGGGACAGAATCACAGGAACATATTTTTGAAGACTTTTTTTTGACGTGTCGAGTCATAACACAGCTGCAATATTATGATTAAAGCCAGAGCTGCTGTCTCCAGGTGAATTAACTGAAATAAAATCTGCAGCAAATGCAAACATAAATAAGGAGGTGGAAACAGAGGAGGTTTATTCGGAACATGACAGTCACAAACTATGAATATCTTCTTGATGCACATGTTATGATCTATAAGCGGAACACTGGAAATGTAGTGAATGAAGCATACATCCACATCTACTTCACAAACATCATGGTGGTTGTGTAGGCGTTGGTCTTGGTACAAACCCAGACCAGGCAGCTTCTGTGTGGAGTTTGCATGTTTGTTCTCGTCTGTGAGCAGTACCGTGGTCTCTGGCTTCCTTCCACCATGGAAACAATAGATAGAACTTGCAATGCGCCTCAATGAGTTATAGATGAATATAGATGTCCATGCCTGTGTCTATGTCCATATGTAGTTTGTCCTTGCAATAAACTGGGAACGTGACCAGGGTACATCCCACCCTCACATGCTCCACCCCCACCCCCACCCCACACACACACACACACACACTACGACACTCAAGAAGATTCAGTCATTTGGAAAATTAATAAGTGCTTAGTTAGTGACCAATAGGAGCTGTATATATATATAAATATGTATATTATTTAGTAGGAAACTGCTCAAAATAATCCAACTTGCACTGGGGCTGAGCAGCTTGTTACAGAAGGAGTGGGTCATGTTGTGTTCAGTAGGACCGCAGGGCTTTCCTATGTGGACCAAAGCCTATGCTCAGCTCAAAAAACTGCAGGTCGAATTCCATCATTATACCAAAACTTCACTGAACTTGCCCAAAGCATACAAATGGTGGTAATTGGTCCTGCCATTGGAAATCAGTTTGAACAGCACCAATAGAAGAGTCATCTCCCAGAACAAATGAAATATTAGCTCTCTGGAAGATGCATCAGGTTCCCACGCTTACTGATGTCAAGAGAACGTCATAATCTCAGTCGAAATTCTCACCCTCGAGATCATCACAAACCTAGAAATCATCAAGTTTGAACTTGTTCCGCACACACACACACACACGCACACACACACACACACACACACACACACACACACACACACAGATATAAAATCACACTCTGCTCAATATCATTCTGAGGTGACTGTGTGACTCTGAACGCTTCAATGGCCCAAGGTGTTCCTTGATGAAGACCTGGTTATTCCACCGTGAAAGAGCCAGAGATAGTCTCGTTTCACAGATACTAGATGTCTAAATTTAGTGTCTCCATGATAAGAACCCTTAGGACTTCACACTGCACACTGGTAGTCACTTTGTTTGAATGCTGACGCTGCTCTGTGAGAACAGAATGCAGTAGATGAAATGATGCATATCTTACTACATCGACTGCTTATAGATTTGACAAACAACAAGTTTCATTCAAGTTCGTATATCAAAAATTTACATCAAATGCAAAGGATAATGTATAAGCCTCGGAGCAGTGTTCTCATTAGTAGTGTTCTTTCAGTGCTGTAGTTTACCACAGATGTTATAGCTTACAAAGATGTTACAGCCAATACAAAGCAAGTACTATGTATATTTATTTAGTTCTAAAATATGTATTCTACCCAAGAACAGACACAATACAGACAAAACTTTACAAAAAGACCAAGAATAAAGAAAATTATGAGACAAATTGTGATTTTTGAATGTGAATTGTTTTTTATTGTTAATTTGGTCACGATTAATTGATTTAATCTTTTAGGACATCAGGTTTTTCATTAGAATTTAATTAAGAGTCTTGAGTATTTTATAGGTTCTTTCATTTAAAAAAAGAGAATTTTATTGTTTTTATTTGTATGTATTCTATTTTGAAGCAAATATTCCATGTGTTTTTTGCCAGATGTTTGAGTCACATTTGCACACACTGATGAACCCCGGCATCTTTACACATCACATATCGATGACAAATGTTGACTTCTCAATACTTTATCGCGGAAGTTTTTTTTTTCTCCAAACTAGATGCCTAAAATACATGTATTTTACAAGGCTTCAACTTGTTAATGAGACATGGTTCACATAGGGACACAGTAGACGCAGTCTTTTATGGCAGAGAATATAAAGCAGCATGAATGACTTTTGGCTGAAACCAAAACCAGGCAAGAGGACATGCTGTAGGTCTAATACCTGTTTAGCTTTAGCTTATCAGTAGACAACCTGTCTCCGTAGCATGTTTAATCATGTTATCTGCGTCTGTGACCATGTGTCAGTGTGTATATGCTGCGTCTGTAATACAGATGTCCGTGATTTATACTGGGTTCAACAAAGTCAAAATCTGTGCGACGATACAATCTTATGCTCAACTTCAAAAGCATTGATAAATCTAATCTTAATGAAATAATATACAATAAAGACTTCAATTTTCAGCCCAGTCACGTGTGGTTATAACTGCATCAATCTGTCCTGTGATTCGATAGCAGACATGGTTTGGCTAAAACCAAGCAACGAAGATACAGTATGGATGTGACTTGAGTGCGAGGGTGTATGAGAATGTACACCTCTTGATTCGTAATAAGAACCATTTGTCCCTTTTATTTGAGCAAACCCTACTCATCACAAATAACTAATATGGAAAAGACTTTGAAAGAATTGTTGAGTTATAAAACGAAACCCTTTTATGGTGACAAATGAATCACTTCATCATATAACTGCCAATAGGCACACTGTTCTGCAGGAGATCTGTTGAGCCTTTGACCTTTAGCAGATTCATGACATCACAGGCTCAAGACAAAAGGTTTTCTTCCTACTTTCCTTTTCTAAGTCTGTCCACTCCCTGACTAAAGTAAAAAAAAATGTGTAGGCCTGTTTCAAATCCCAAACTGTGTAAATCCTGTGGCATGAGTCCATGAAGTGGTCGCGGGAGGAGGATAGTGTTTTGGGGATTAGCTCAAGTCCAGGTGGTCTTCATTTAGTTTTCTACCCCCATCAGAAGGCTGTGAGCTGCTGTGAGAGCTCAGCACATGGTCATGATAGCTTCAAGTCTGTCTCTTCTTTATACCTTTCAGCTTCTTTCCAACAAAATACATATATATTATATACTCTATATCTGCCTGCTGTCATCCCTGATCACATCTATCACTGTGTTGTCTGTACTGGGTTAGGCTGAGGTATTAGTTTATTACTGATACATTAGAAAGTTAGTTAGTTAGTTTGTGATTTGCTGCACTTGAACATTGTGTCAGGGGCACAGGTGGTCAGAACTATGTAATCATAAAAAAAAACCCATACTGAGCCACCATGATGAAAGCGATGATCATAATACAATTTACACTGAATAACAGGACCAGCTGTCTAATAGAATCTCCATGTTTCTTCCCAGGTCCTTCGATTTGTATTTTAGGTATTGTACCTCTGCTTGTTAGAGCTTAAAGTTGTGTAAACAGGTCTAAATGGCAGGGAAGCTGCTGAAGATCTGAGAGAAACACTGATCAAAGGCGCCTTTACATGCAGCCGGTGTCAACGCTATGCATTTGTCTGAGTGTGTATGTGTCCCACAGTGAGATGACAGACATAGATCTGTCTGGTGTGTTTCCTCCAGAGGCCCCGTTGCATTTCTACAGCCTCTGTTTGCACAACACACACTGCTCACCTGCATCCACCTCACGTGAACCCCCCACCCCCCCTCCTACTGGACTGAGACTACCGTATGGGTTCAAATAATGTACGAAAAAGCAGTGGTGACGTTTAAAAGAAACGCCCCAAAACTGACCGCTGGGTCACTGTGAACGAACAAATGACTTGGTTGGAACTCAGTCGACAAGTGGCGTTTGAGTGATGGACAAATTTTCAGGTAAAAGCTTTGTGAGTTAAAGACACCTTTATCCTCAACACCTCTTGAGCAAACAAAGAGAGAGAGGAAAGAAGAGAGAGGAAGGTGAAAGAGTGAAAAGCTGGGGGGTGGGGGTGCAGGGGAGTGAGTTCAAGACAGCTTCCACGCTCAGCAAGAGCTGCCTTTGGAAATCCCTTTAACAAAAAGAAATGGGCCAAAGTAAATGTCTTTCCAGGAAGTCCAAACTCTGGAGCGTTTTTGCCAATTATTGTTCGAGGTGACATTGCATGAGAGTTCTTTTGGCTGATTCCATGCAGTCCAGTCCCGAGGTAAAGGGACCACCCATTATCCTTGTCTGAAGAAATGCCCATTGAGTCTGAACGCCTATTCACAGACCTGCCTGTCTCTCAGAGCCTGCTCATGGCTAGTGTTTGGTCCGAGGGAGTGAGGGGGAGGGGGCTGGTGAGAGGTCCCTAAAAGCAGAGATCTGGGAAATAAAGTCCGGTTGCCGTGGGCTGCCGATAGGACGAGAACAAGCCAGAGTCGAGGGGGTCTCCTACTGCGGAGAGCAGGGCTTTGATTTGCCACTCAGATCCACAGCCGCGTCTCCAGACAATCGACGGCTCAAACCCCAGGGGCCAGGCTTGGTGAGCACAAGGGTTAGCGGTGGGGTGGGCACATATTGTGCACTGCAGTGACAGTGACATTGACAATGATGGGGGGACAATGTGGCAGCAAGCAGCTGTGTGGGAGGTGACAGTGAGGTGAGGGAAGAGGTTGAGTTGCAACAGGCGTTGTGGAGAAAAGATGCCGATTTTGGAGGGGGGATTAAGTGATGCTTGGTTTGTGCCAGAATTTCTGAGTAATTATCCATTTTAATGGAAAGTTTTCTTCATTTCATGCAACCAGATCTATATAACTCATGGAAATGTGGCTCCCTCTATGTTATACCACCTCTAAATAAAATTTATGTCACATCCAGCAATTGACTAAAAACAAAAGCAGACATAGGTGATATAGCTTTCTGCAGTAGGCATTATAAATATCTGCTTTTGGATCTGTATGTGGGCAGGTCGCTACCCAACACAGTCACCTGGTTGGATTCATTTCGTATGAGGTGATTTGTCCACAAGGATGTTTATTAAGTAAATTGTTCATTCTAAGTGACCTGAAAAGCTTTGCGTGATGGTTGATTACCCTGTGGACTGTGAGGATGAGGATGAGTCATTTCATGTCCAAGACAATATCCATATTTATTCAAACCAGACTCCCAGATGTATAAGCACAACAGGACAGAACATGACATCAGAACAATGGAGGTAGCGACAGAGTGGTGTAACAGAGCCATGGAAAGATGCGTTCATGCACAGTATTCTCATTTCCATTGCAACGAGATGCTTTACCCGTGTTACATGGATACTTCTTATGGAACATGGAGGTCACAGAGACAGTGTGATGATGATTAGTGACATGTACTGGGGAAGTTACAATCAGCTTAAAGTGCGAAAAGCAAAAAGGTTTTCTGTTTTTTTTTCTATTGGGTGTTTCTTTCCATAGAATGACCTGTTTCTTTTTAAAGAGGAAATGGCTCACCTTTGTGGAGTACACTATGTTGTGCTGCTGTCTATCTTTTTTTCCCATTTCATGCTGGGAGGTAATTCAACATTGAGAAGCTAGGAGGTGTGAGGTCGACATATGTCACCCTACGTCTCATACGGTTCACATATTTTTAAACATTTTTTTGTCTTTTTTGTCTCTACCAGTTTATACCTGTCTTTTTGTTTGTTTTTATATTTGTGTTTGTAGATTTTTTTAAAATTTTCTTAGGGTTTTTGTGTGTGTGTGTGTGTGTGTGTGTGTGTGTGTGTGTGTGTGTGTGTAGATTGAATCCATGTGGTGTA
>JAPTHA010000024.1:21070081-21082021 GCA_029814585.1 Gymnapogon annona
GTGTGTGTGTGTGTGTGTGTGTGTGTGTGTGTGTGTGTGTGTGTGTGTGTGTGTGTGTGTGTGTGTGTGTAAGATTGGATGCGTGGGTGGCGCAACAGGAGATTTGTGTTTGTATGTGTATCGCTGTGGGGCTAATTCATTGTCCATGTGTTTGCGTAATGTGTTCGTGCCTCTTTGAGATGATGCGGTTGATGTTCGTGGTGAGTAAATATATATGAATACATATATCTATCCATGCAAGAGCTGACACTAATCTATGCGATTATCAGATTTTTGTTTTCACAACAGCAAATCTTTGAAGTTATGTCATCAAGCAGAAATACTTCACACTTGTGACAATTGATCCAGACTGAATCATTAGATCAGAAAAAAATGCATCGAAGTCATGTTTGGCTTTAGAAAAGCGATGCACATTAACAGTTATTTTCTGAGATTTCACAGAATAAACAATCACCCATGCAATGACGCAACAGTCAGAAGAACTGATACTGAAATAATCAACAGTAATGGA
Source organism: Gymnapogon annona (assembly GCA_029814585.1). Classification (NCBI taxonomy): domain Eukaryota; kingdom Metazoa; phylum Chordata; class Actinopteri; order Kurtiformes; family Apogonidae; genus Gymnapogon; species Gymnapogon annona. The sequence continues at coordinate 21,070,593 of JAPTHA010000024.1, forward strand.
TGCATGAATGAGGTTCTTGTTTTAACTGCTTTCGTGTGTGATTCAGGGTTTAGTTTGGAGAAGGTGACTTACATCGCAGTTAAAACAATCCCAATGTTAAGCATGACATGGTGCAGTAAAACATTTTTAGATTTACATACAGTGGAACTCTTGGTTATGAGTTTAATTCATTCCAGGATCCAGCTCGTAAGCCGAAAGCTCACCGGTTTTCCGATAAGTGTCCATGTAGAATCAATGAATCCTCTCTAAGACCCAAACTCCCATATATACATACCCATACGTGCACATAAGACATCTGTTTATTTATGATTATTGTTTGAAAAGGAATGTGAATTACCTGAAAAGTAATGCATGAAATTAGCTGTAAAAATTGACACGTTACCTTGGAGACAGATGACTACAGGTGCAAAAATTTGCTAAATTTCCTCCTCTTAACCCTAGGAATTCGTAGGCCAATGTGCTCGTAACCTGGGGTTCCACTGTATGTGTAAAGAACATTTTTGTGGCAAAAACAGTAGGGGGTTAAATATAAAGAAAATCAATTATACACACAGAACATAACATACAGTATATACTGACTTTGGAGTGTGGGTCAGATTGTCAGTGTTTATCTAGAATTTACCAAGCAACGATAACTATGACTTCCTACATACAAACAAAACCCAACATCACGTCCTGAAATGACATTTGAAGACATCAAACTATAACTCAGTAAAATATATAGAAAACACGACGATGAAAGATAAGAAATTCCAGTAACAGATTCTTTTTCAAACACTAACCACTTATTATAATAATTGTTTCCCCGTCACTCCAGGGCCTGAAACATGGTTTCACCTGCTCTGATCTTGAGCCTGACATGCGGATTTCTGCATAATTATTTAAACATTCAGTGGCAAAGGATGAAATGTGCTAACTATTATAATAAGAAGATGATTTTTACAGTGCCTCATTATTTCTCATCCCTTGGCAGATTGACCATGCACCATGTGGAACTATATGCTTATATTCTCTAGACCAGGTCTGACTGTATTGGCCGGCCTTAGAGGTTACCTCCATGCTTTGTAAATAATGCATGACTGCTCATGTGCTGTGCAGTGCTATAGCCCTACAGTCTGGATTTAATGTGCACTCAAACAACACAGTGATGCATCTGTGTGGATGTTGATGTATTTCATTATATTTCACACTCATTATTTAGTGTTAAATAAATTTAAAGGATTTACATAAATACACAACAAAATTACCACTTTTTTCCATTACATAACATAAATATTTGTTTCCATTTTGTGCCACCGTCACATACCTTGTTACTGTGCTTTATTCACGGGCAGATGTCCATATCCAAGTACTTGCAATAAAAGATAAAGCACAGAGAAACGTGTTTGCACAACCCAGCAGACAGGTAGACAAAGACAGAGCAATAATGACGAGAGCTGGCAAACAAAGGAAACCAGCCAAAAGGAAATTGCTTATTTACCTAAAATGTGTCACTCCTTTGGACTGAAGCCAAGCCATAAATAAAAAAGAGAACATGATCCACAGACTGTTAGAGGAGTAGACACAGTGGTACAGTGGCCCAGTAGCCAGCACCTCTCCTGCTGCTGCAGTCTCCCCGCAGAGGGAGTTAGGATGTCACTTCCCACCTCTGATTTATTATCCAGACACTTAGTTACAGAGGAGTTTAGCCCTGGGGATGCTAGTGGCCATAGTCTTGGTTATTCACAATCCCCCCGTGGTACTGCAGCCCCGTAAAAGTGTGATGAATGGGGATGTGAGCACGTACATGATAATATCCAGGAAAAGATAGCTCAGGCTCTGTGCACTGTGGGCTTTGTTTCATCAGGATCCCTAAAGAAAGGAAGGGTTGTTGGTTGGTTGATTATTTTTATATATATATATATATAAACAGAGCAACAGAGCAGTATTCTAAACCCTCACAAGGGATACAAACATGCACACGTGCTTGGAATCAGAAGAAACTGATGACATTAGTGCAAACGATAATAACAGTGATGGAAAGGTGCTATCTGTAGCTCCAGAGTAAATACATCTATGATGGTATCATTTCCTATGTGACCAAACAGGAGCCATGTTTTGATATTTTCATCCCCAGTGTTTACTATTTTAATTCTATCAGTTTTTCCATGTCTGGTGTTCAGCGCGCTGCACTGTGATCAAAATATTTGAACAGGTTGTGTCTGTGGGTGCTCTGCAGGTCTGTGGTGATGAGATTATAGCAGATGTAGCTTTTTGCCCATAGATCCAAATATGTGTATCCTATTTGAATTATGATTAGTGCTTTACTAATGTTTATTGTGAAAGGGTAAAAAATTCTCCCATATTAAATGCAAACTCCTGAAATCCATCATCAACTCATCATCCCTTTATATATGTAGGGGGTAGGACTCTCTGCTCTGTATCTACTGTATGTGTGTATTTGGTTTCTTCATTTAATTTAACATTGTTTTTCAATGCACAGGTCAGTGAATTTAATACATGTGAAACACTGAAGTGTAGTTTGGAACCTTTGGAAACTGTCAGTGTGTCCTTAGATTCCAAAGTACAGAGAACAATATTGATGGGAAGGACTGTACACCCTTCTCTCTAAATGCAGCTTGCGCTTTGACTGGAGAATATAATGTCCAATTTGTTTAATACTAACATAACTGTAGTTTCAAATGATTGTTGACCATCAGCGGCAATCAACTTGAGCTGTCAGTCATTATGTCTGTATTGTGGTTGGTCTTTCATGGACTCTAAACAGGAAGTAGTCAGATACATGTGTCATATTGAATGAAAATCAGTTTAATATGCAGGTGTTAATATGGATTTAACTGTGTGTTGCTTTACAGGTACAGTTCATGGATGGACAGTGCTATACCAATTCCTTATGCTGTAAATGAAATGAAGCCAGAATTTTGCAGTTCATGCATATTCATGGGTGAATCGAAACTGTATAGTAAAGACACTAAGAAGTTCCATATGCCTATTCTGTCTATTTATCTGTTCTATAGCCAAGTGGTGGAGGGATTCAAGACTACAACAGATCATTACAGCTGGTTTTATTACATCAAAAAATTTATGTTACGTAAAAAAGTATTAAAACCAAAAAAGATGAAAATGGGATCATAAATCAGACCAACATCACCTTTGGGAAAAATGTACTGGTTTGATTTATTAGTCTGGTGAAGTCCCACATAATTACAAGGATGAGGTGTTCTGGTTTCACATTTAGATGAGAAATCAGTTCTTATGTTCAGAAGTGAAGTCCTGCACCCATCGAACCAAAGTTCAGAAAGTATATGAACAGCCAATACAGCAAATAAATTTTTCTAAGATTTGCAATGTGCCACCAATTCTTTATTTATTTTTAAAAAAATATTTATTTGAACTGTAATTCGAAAAATGATTGTAAAAGTCAATAAAGTCACAGTTTGTAGTAAATGTGGTAAAATTACATCTTGGAATGTGGTATTTATCTTGACTATCTAATTCTTTAATGGTGTGCCTTTTTTTTTTTTTACATGTAAAATTTCCTTTCAAATTTAGAAACATCATATGTTTAAATGACGCAGTGATTTATACAAGATCAAAATGATGTGTAACTTTTATGTCCACTAGTGCACTGTGAATTCAACCTGTCTATCTGTCCACCATTGTGTGTATGGTTCTTTGTTTTTGTTTTGTAACAGAACCTGCAGTGATTTGCTTTAACCTATAGAAATGTACCTTCAGCTTGCTCTCTAGTCCCATACCAATCTCATTTACATGCGTACTGCATCGGCCACATCTTCTGCTGCAGCTCTGAGACAGCTGAGGCCATTTCAATTAACAAGCCCAAAAAAGTAATGTCTTGGATCCATTGAATCACACAATTACTCCGACCCTTCTGCTGGCTCTGCAGCACAGCCGTCTGTACCGTTTTCTTTTCAGGGCCAGCAGCCTCTTCTGGAACTGCTCACTGGCAATGATATACAGTACCGGGTCCAGGCAGCTGCTTACACTGCACATGGCCTCGGTGAATTCATAGAAGGCGTAGAGGACATTTGTGTTGGTCGGTGTGATCAGGTCACGGGTCCTCATCACCACCAGCGTGATGATCATGATATGGTACGGCCCAAAGGCGACCACAAAGACCAGCAGGGCCGCGGTGATGAGTCGCATCGGTTTCCCTCCGGGCCGCTGGGCTCCTTGGCGTCTCCTGTGGCTCGGTAGACGCTTCAGAACACGTACGGTCATGATATAAAAACCCAACATGATGAGGAACGGCAGCGCGAATCCAGCCATCGTTCTAACAACTGCAATCGTTCGGACATAGATGAAAGGCCCCTGAATGTGGTCCATACACACGGTGGTGTTTTCTTGCCGCTGAACAGCAAAAGTTACAAACAGGTCAGGGACTGCGCTCAGGATGATTAAAACCCATGTGCACACCGAGCAAATTTTGGCTTTACCCGCATCCCACCACCGGAGAGAGCTGATGGGGTATACCGTCCCGACGAAGCGATCAAAACTGATGAGGGTGAGGAAGAGTATGCTGCCGTATATGTTGATGCTGAAGGAGACCTTCCTGAACTGGCAGAATATCTGCACGTCTCTCAGATACGGCCTCTGGAAGGTGAAGTAGAGGGTGAAGGGGAGGGTGAGGATCCACGCCGAGTCGCACAGGGCCAGATTCAACAGGAAAACGTTGCTGGCGCTGGAGCTCTTCTTGAAACAGTTGTAGTTAATTAGCGCGGCTATGTTTCCCAGGATGCCCACGGGGAGGGCAAAAATGTAGAGGACCAGCAGGATGTAGCAGTACCACTGGACGTTTATGAACTGGCTGCAGAATACAGTCGACTGATTCAGGAACTCCAGAAGACACTCTGCAGGAAAAAAATAAATACTTTTTTTTCCAATATTTTTATATATTGAACATATAAAAATAGAAGAATACATAGGAATATAATATGAGACATAACAGAGGGTGTGATTCGTTTCAAGCTTTTATAAAGTAAAACAGATGGATGAATAATGTTCTATTCTATGTCAAAGAAGGTATGACTCATTTTTGTTCCAACTGATGCAGTCTGAAAGATATTTATGGACCGGGATGCAAAACATTGATCACCTTCCATACGTTGTTCCATCCCCAAAATGCCAAGGGGCTAGGACCCCAATGATGCCAATGCAGTGTCATAAAGGTGTAATACAACTAATGGCCAACGGCTTTGAAAATGCTCCATCTCCCACAAACTGACACTGAATATAGGACTACTTTAAAATAATGATTTTTTTTTTCATCATTTATTTAATTTGATTAAAAGCATTTCTTGAGGTTGCATTCCAGTTTCATCTATTTCATTTTGCATTTATCCGTATAGTTGTGATAGTGTTTTTCACATAATTACATATAGATGTTAGAGCAGTGCTTCTTAACCTGAGTTTCGATTGAACCCGAGGGGTTCGGTGAGGTGGTCTCAGGGGTCGTCGGTGCCCTCGCCACAGAGATCAAGACACACCTGACTCATCACATTAATTTGTGATGATACGCCCCACGTGGCCATCACTGGCTGAAGATGATCACGTAACATTGCTTGGCCAATCAGTGATGCAGGGAATTTAGTGTGCTCAGTATTCAACGTGTGACTGTCGTGGTAGTACAAAAAAAGAAAGTGGTCGGACGAATATGTACAACATGGATTCACATGTATCACAGAACATTATGGGAGTCAGCGTTATCTGCATTATTTGCAATGCCAAGTTGAGTTCATGTGTGTTGGTTTTGTTCTTTGAACAAGGTGATGTTCATGAACGTGTGACGTGACAGTCAGAGACAAATGACCCAGATGTGGGTTGTCTATCTTTCAAAATAAAAGATTTTATTTTATCGTTCTCAACGAACATACAACACTTAACACTATCAGATTCTCTTATTCTAATTGGATTTTAACAAAAGATGCTGTAAAAAACATGGGAATAATTATTAAATATACTTAACCAAAAAACCCACAACGGGAAAATCATAAATCAAAAAGGAACACAAAATCACTCTTACGAGGAAAAACTACAACTATAAAACAAGAATATAACAAAAAGTGCTAGAGAGGCTATATCTAATCAATTTATACAAATCAAGAACTCAAACGTGACAAGACTATGAAATACAATATACTAAACTAGAATATGACAACTTCTTACAAAGACAGGAATAGGTCAGGACAGGAACAGCAAGACGACGAGGTAATCCACAAAGGTACACACGACGAAACGGGAGTGAACGCAGACCTTTTATACAGAAGGAAAAGGGCAGGTGATAACACTTGGGGATAATGAAGACAAGACACAGGTGTGTAGGGATCTGGGGTGAAGCTAGAGACACACAAGGATGCACACAGACAACAGGAACCTAACAAAATAAAAGCACAAACGACATGACAGACGACAACTTAACAACATAGAAACATAACAGAACGGTTCATTTTGTGCACCAGTAAAAAAAACCCATATACCTATGTCTTGAATTTGAAAAAAATCACATTCTAAAGAAGGGTTTGGTGAATGCGCTTATGAAACTGGTAGGCTTCGATACCTCCAACAAGGTTAAGAACCACTGTGTTAGAGGTCTGGACTCTGTGTACTAACTGTTATAGTACTAGTAGTACACCCACTGTTATTTCTCCTATTTGTTGTAGTAATATTAACAGTTATGTATGCTTGTTCTATTTAAGGGTAATTATACTAACGCTAGCTGTTCGTCTTCCTAAAAGTTCTAGTTTAGTGCTTCCCCCTTTACTTCCCCCTTCTCTCACTTTCCCAATCTTCCTTTCCCTCTCTCTCTCTCTTTCTCCTGCTTTACCCTCTCTCTCTTTAACCCCAGCTGGTCGAGGCAGACGTCCATCCTCCAGGAGTTAGGGTCTCCTCCAGGTTTCTCTCTGTGAAACGGAAGCTTTTCCTTCCACTGTCACCAAAGATGTGCTCCTGGAGGATTGAGCTGGTTTCTGTAAAACTAGCTCAAGAGTCTGGTTTATTCCAGCTCTATATGTAAAGTGACATGAGATAACTTCTGTTATGATTTGGTGTTATACAAATAAACTTTTGATTTAAAGTTGAACCATTTAATAGGTGATTTGGTCAATCTTGAAAGATTTAGTCTGTTAATCTGATCTCAAGTCAAATAGAAGCTTTGCCGTTTGATGTGTCAGGCTATGATTGACAGGTGGGTCAATAGGACTTCCAGAGTTTTGGTTCATTTAATTAGACACTAAATTGTGACAGACAGCCGCTGTGTCGCTGTGGTTAATATCTAACATAAACAAGACGGTAAAATGAGATTTCTCACTACTTGAAGTTCTCAGTTTTATCCAGTCAAAAAGCACTTAGTATCAGTTCACCCCTGATCCCTCTAGCTCATGGTCTGCTTCTTTTGTCCAAATATGATCACTTCCAGCTCCAAAAAGCCCAAAAGGTGTTGGATATATTGCGGTTTTTTAATGCTTAAATTAATCACAAATTATTATTTTCCAGGACAACCTGAGAGCATTCAGTTTATCTTTCCAGTAATTTTCTCTGATGCTACAGAAGGTTTTATATAATAATTATGGATGGATTTGATATCAAACCCCACTAGACGTACCGATATAGAAATACTTGATATATCATGTTGGTTATTTCCTGCAAAACAAAATGTCTGTCTTTAGTAAACTCTCAGTTATTCCAACTTTAAATATATTGGGTATATTGTGTGTCATTTTTAAAATGCAACATTACATTTTTTTTTTAGTGATTTCTGTCTTTTTTTCATTGTTATGCAGCTTCATTGTGAATTTTATTATAGTCTACAATAAAGAGGCACTGGCTTCTCTTTGTGGTTCACAAATTTCCTCAAATTTGCTTCGTCCACTAGTCCATCATCAGTTGTAGTTACAAACCCTTATTGGTCTAAGGGATTTACACATGCATGCACTTGCACACATGGTTTTACAAATAGTAAATTCATTTATCATGGGGATAAATGAAACACTGGGTGTAATATATTAAAAATAAAATAAGCCTTTTGGTTGTAAGGCCTTCTGTCTGTGCTATACATCAAACCCTAGCCTGTGTGTTTCCGTGGTCTCCAAGCATCAACACTGTGTCCAGGAAGTCACCCCTAATGAATGCGTAACGCCGACAATGAAACCTGAATGCTGTCCATCTATTGTCTCCGTAATGTCGGAATATGTTTGCACTTAATCAGAGATAAGACAGTACTTTCTTTTATGTTCAGTTGAGCAGATTTTTACATGAAACGTTTCAATCGTGATTACCTGTCTGTGCTTGTTAATGTCTGTTAGCGATCGATAATGATGTCTAACATGTTGTTTAAGATGTTTAGTGTTCGTCTATACTGCATTAATACAAGGGAAATCTGCAAATGTTAAATTCCAATTAAAATGTTCATCAGCTAGTGGCTAATCTCAAAGCTTCGAATGACTTATTTATCTAATACCATTTTTCCAGTGTAATCTAATTCTATGAAATGTGTAGTTATTTTTAAGCTCAGACTCACCTTCTTTAGATATATCTGAGTCGTTGACTTTGTAAAACAGGATCATGGTGGATGGAGACGGTCTTCACATCTCAGCTGGTCTTCAGTCGTCCTCCCACAGCTGTGTGCTTCTCATCTGTCTGGATCCGTCAGTGTGTTTCTCCACCTGTGACTGATGCGTGTTTGTGTGTGTGTCTGTGTGTGTGATGCAGCCGAGGATTAAACACAACTATTGTTCAACATCTGATAGGTAATCCTCGCCCTGTGCTCGTGCACATGCTCGATGCTCGACCTTTTCTGTTTATGTTTCACTCGTCTGGCTCCGTGGCTCCTCTGTGTCCTTTGAGTGGATTAACGTTGTAAATCTCCTGACTTTATAGCTTGCGGGGTTCCCAGAATTATTGCATATGATCTCATTATCGTGCCGGGAAGGAGGTTGTTGGGTTTAGATTCTCCAAAAGAGATCTATAAGGTTTCTTCTATTTACTTCAAGTTTTGAGTGATTTTTGTCACCAGTTTTTTTTTTCTCCCCTTTTTCACCCCCTTTTCCTGCCTTTCCATGATGCCAATTGAAAGCATTACCACAATTAGGATTTTTAAAATGATTTAGTCATTTTAACATGAAAAATTCTGAGGTGCTTGAAACCAGACCGATGTCTTACTTGCACATCTTACATTAAAATCCTTTTTTTTTTGTGTGAATCCAGTCACTTGTGGAGGCCACTCCCGATGCATTCAGAGGTAGTTTAGGACAAATCTGTCTACATTGGTCTAAACACATACAGTGTGTACCTCCTTCTGTTCTGCCAGACTTCTGTTAATCGTTGTTTAACGAGAATTTATGGCCATCTTTACACAACAATATTCCCTGTTTCTGATTTTTATTTTTGTTTATGTATTTTATTTTTTAATGGCAGATGTGTAACATTTGGCTTCTAGTGTATCCTACATAATGTGCTAACTTTGTCTTTTCTTATCTTATTTTATGTGATGCGGAAATGAACTAAACTAAATGTGTCTGTCATTTAAGGACTGTCTAGTCAGACATAATCTGTCCAGCAACTCTGTCATATTAATCTTTGAAGAACATGTAAAATTTTCAGTGAGTCCAGATAGACTTGCTTAATCAAGTCCTTGTTATAGGTGGTACCAGCTGACCTCATGTGACCAACACTCTGCCTTTGCTGCATGTTTTCCATTGAGGAAATGGGACTCTCCACACTTCACATAATGTATGCCTTTAGAAGATCATAACGTGTTTTAATTACTTCACGAATCAATCATCAAACACATGAAAGGATCAGCGTTATTAATATTTAGGTGTATTGATTATATTGATTAGTACAGTACAGACTATTGGATGAGATAGTACATGTTCTATGTTTTAGGAAAAGACATTTATTTTACCATCTCCAAAATAAAAACAAAAAACGAGAAAATGTTACATTTCCATGACTTTGACATTGGAAATTGTTCATGTTTTTTTTGTGTATTGTTTATTTTGAGCAGTAGAAAAAAATTAAACAAAACCCTTTATGTACATGGAACCAGTAACAGAACACAATAAATGAAGTTGATCAGTACAGTATTGCAGTTTCCTTGTACATTAGTAGTAACAAAATAATTCAATATGGATAGCTCGAAAAGAAGTGGGGAGAAGAAAAAGTTATACAGCACAACAAATAGCGTATGCCAATACACATTAAGATGTTGCTCTATACAATGCCAAAAGAATACCATAACATTACCATTTAATGTGACTTTTCATGGTTGACAGTGTGAATACTGCACGTTTCATGTTTTGTCTATTAGCTTGTTTTCACTACATTTACACATGCATCCGTACGGACAGTTTATGGGAGAGTTAAAATACTGAAAAAGAAAACATAAAAAGGTGGTATTAGTCATCATTTGTTACGAACAAGGCCTCCAGCAACCGCCCAGTTCTTGATGAGCAAAGAGTCACCAAAAACATACAGAAAAAAGGCATACAAATTTTTTATGTTTCTAAAAAAAAATACAAAAATAACGGAGGGGTTTGGATATGTTAATGTCTATGACGCAGAGCTACAAGATTGCAGAAATGTAGTTGTATTCCAGTCCGTCAGTGTTTTCATTCTTTGGTCCATTTCATTATTGAAACGCTGGAAGGCTGTTTGCTTTTAACATTATCTGAACTGCTCATATTTGTCCCAAAGATGATTCATTTGACCAAGATCATACTCTCTATGAGATGGACAATGAAACAGCTCTTTATGCAAAAAAACATTTCACATAAATGAATTCGAATTGGCACGTGTGGTCCTTTATCCAGAAGTAAAGTGCATACCAGTGGACTGTAGCTTCTCCCCCAGCAGGAGTAAAGGTTCAGGGAGGTCACGGTCATCCATAACCTCCCACACCTGAAGGTTCAGGTCATGTCCTCTCTTTTGTGAATAGGAACAGTGACTGTGACATCAAACACAGACGAGACTTTATCGAATTTAGCTAAAATATTGTACACTTAAACAGGATTGCTCTGCATGGTCATTAAGGTTGTTGTGTAGTTTTGCATGCTGTGTTTTCTTTATTGTCATTTTAAACAGCACTGTGAATATAGAAGGGTGCTGGGTTGATCATGATGTGAATGCACCGTCAGATGTTCATGTGAGAATTCGAAAAGGGAGAGAGTTGAACAAAAAACAGAAAGGTTAAACGAATCCTGTGTTACTTTAATGAAGGTTGACATTCTCTGACACGGAGTTTTTTCAGTACACTTCAATTCAATTCAAAGGACTTTATTTATCCCGAAGGGCAATTTAGGGCATATGGTGCAGCAAACAAAAAAAAGAGAGATAAACATACTATATACATATAAATATATAAATTAGTAAAATAACAATAAATAACAATAACAGTGGAGAAATGTACCACC
>JAPTHA010000024.1:21091277-21101351 GCA_029814585.1 Gymnapogon annona
TCAGCCAAGACAAAACCCAAACAAAACCAAATGGCGTGAGACAAGACAAGACAAAACAGACACAAGACAAGACAGAGACAAGACAAGACCAAACGCTGACAATACGAACTACACACTACGCAGAGAGACACATGTTAACCTCCCACCCCCATTAATAAATTAATTGTCATTTTGACAGCTTAGAAATGCACAGAGATTAACAAGGCCTAACGATTGTCTCTTGTTTAGAGGCCAGTAGTTTGTAATTTGGCTCTCACCTTGTTAGGACCATAAGTGACCAAATGGGGGGGGCTTTGACCGGGCGTCAGGGTCAGAGCTAAAGAGGTCAGAGGTGAGCTAATGCTAAATGCTCATTAATTATAACAGAACAGTGAAGTTTATCAAATGTCACATGGAAAAATTACAGTCTCAGTCTAAACCTATTAACTACAGCTACAGTAAAGCTGTCTGTCAAGAAGTAGGTTATATTAAAATCCAACTCTACGAGCGAATGAGCTGTCACTCACACCAGCCTGTCAAAAATCAACATCTTTTATTCAACCTACAATGTTTATTAAAAAGTATCTTTACTCCCATTCAGACCCCAACTCTGTTTAATAGCAATGGCTCCAAAGTCAGAAAGGGGATAGAGTGAGATCAGATCATTGTCTTTATGGGCAGATGTGGATGTCAGGAGTAGTTCAGGGACATCCACAAATGAGAGAACTGAAGGACATTTGTGTAGAACCATATGAGGCACTGAAGGGGTTAACAGACTGGTTTTGCCATGTAATAACAGCCCGCCTAAAAATCAATGTCTATTTCTGTGTGGCGCTATATTCAGATTGTTTTTGCCACTTTCTCTTGCTGTCATACAATTCTTTCCCACAGGCACTGAAGCCCTGAAGTACTCTTCAATCTATCAAAGTTCCCTGACAAAAGAGCAGCTCTGTGGCCTCCGTTGCTGTGACACTGGTGTGGTTTAATATGTTATTTCAGATTCAAACCGACAAATATATTAAATGATCGATGCTGCAGTTTTAAGAGACACAGTTGCAGCCGTCCTGTGAGTCGAGTGTTTCTGAATACAGTGATGTTACTTCTTCAGTTGAGCCTGTTGGAAAAGGAGTGAGGTTTTGGCAAAGTTTGACTGAAGCATATGTAGGCATACTAATGCAAGACTAAAAATACAAACGGGTGCGAGGGCAGATTTTTACATATTTTTTCTATTTTTATGTGTGTTATCGTTGATGCGTTTCACTTTCATTGCCACCGAGTCATATAGTTCTGTTCAGCAGCTGTTCCGCAGTTCAAAAAACACGTTTTTCTGCTTAGAATCACTTAACTGAAAGAAACATTTAAAGAATAAATGGCTAAAGTAAATTAATGACTTCTGCAATGCAATGATTCATTTAGTATTTTAGGAGGGGAGTTGAGTGTAAGCATGTCCCTTGACTTGAATTCTGTAATATTTATTGGATATAAATACACACATTAATTGATAAGCATGTGTGTGGTATTTTAGAATAGTTATTTCCAGTTAAATATTCATTAAAGATTTCTATATGTGAGTGTACAGTATTTACTGGTCTCTCTAGGAAATTGAATAAGGTCAACTGGACTGAATTTTGTAATGGAAGACGTTTAGCCCCTTATCCAAGTGATTTAATCTGTTCACGCAGGACTAGTATTTGCTCATCAGTTTTTATTCTATTTTGAGGAACAAAGCAAGTGTAAGTCATCAAATACAGATCTCCTTTTAAGACTTTATTGAAACCTGTTGCCATATGTTGTGAGGTCGTGTAACGCCACTTATCTCGGTGTTCATTCTGTTGTGCACCGACCCCCCCACCCCACACACACACACACACACACACACACACACACACACACAAACTGCTGACTTTGAAGTCAACATGTATCTAAATAATGGTTTATCACATATTACACGAGGTAACACCACAGTCCTGTTTTGTTCTCTTCTTCTAAGTATCTCTGAAACATCCTGTGCGGACTTGAGGCTTTTCATTTCCTCTGTGATAGTATTATTCTGCTCGTTTCTGGGACAAAGGGGTGGATTGTTGGCGGCTGTTGCGGTCGATGCTCTCTTCATATGTCATTGTCACATAAAGAGAAACTGCGGCAGTTGTAAACAATAAACATCATGGCTCAGATAGCTGTGTCCAATGGAAATATACAGGATGGATGTTTGTTTTTGTCTTTTTCCTCTTCATCAGCATATGCGTCACTGAGGACTAGGACAACAAACGATTTTACTGTTGCTGTGTTTATATTCCTACAACCATTCAGTCATGATCCACATTTCTAGTATTATTTCAGCTTCTCTGTAATTTACAGGTCAGGATCTCTTGCTCCTTTAACTTGCCTGCTGATCTGTGGTATTTCTTTTTAATGACATCAATTTATAAAGCATGTCATGACCTTTATAAATACCACACTCGCATCAAAATAAAGGATTTTTGGCCAAACAAGCCAAAACACTTTAATTCTTTTCCCCTAGTGTATCCCCCTAATGTGTATGTGCATATGCATAAACGTGTGGATTTGCACGACCACTTTTAAGCATATCACAGATGTCCTTTATCCACCAACATGGAGCCAGAACTCTTTTGTGAATTCAAAATTGAGCATTTCAGGTAAAAGTACATCGGGTGGGAACCTGGAAAACTGTTTCACAGCTGTAAAGTGAAAAATAGAAGCATTTTTACTTGACCTGAAGTCCAAACCGATGTGGGCGTGACACTCTACAGTTTGGAAAGAGAGGGTGAAACCGACAATAACAATGTAGAATCATGAGAAAGCAGCCAAAGAAAAAGAGTAACCACTGAGCAAAACTTGTGTTTGGTGTAGCAATTGAACATCTATTGAATTTAAAGAAAAGCAGGACAATAGCAAACGGAAAGAGGTGGTTTCTCTTGATTGAACATAAGAACAAGGAATAGGTCAAACAGAAAGAAAACTTTTACATTTAAAAAGACTGAAATACTTAAACAACTGTCAGTTTCCACAAGGGGACAAAGATTGGACAATGTCAGGATTCCCTTAGCTTGTGGAAGAGTGGTTCACGCAGCATGAGATCAGCTTCACTGAGGATCAAGCACACTGAGGAACTTTTGGGATGTTATGGAGAAGATCAAACACGACTTACTAGTATCAATAGAATCTCTTGTCAAAGTTAATACAAGTCTGGTCAACAATTCAGTGAAATTATATGAGAATGACTTTTTGTTTCTTTAGCATTGTTCTGTGTGCAATGGGATCATGCATCACAAGCCACATCTTAAGCATCAAATAGAGCCGATGCTGAATTATCTTTAAGTTGTAATAAAGCACCCACCGGGGTTGGCTCAAGAATCCCTGTGTCTCATTGAATGACAATATCTTCTGTAAAACCACTACTTTCTCAGGCCTCATTCCACTCCTGGAACCTCAAATAACTCATTTTATTGTTTAAAAATATTCTCCATTAATCAGTTTTCTGATCATGTAGAGCAGGGGTGTCAAACTGATTTCACTCAGGGGCCACATTCAGGTACACTTGATCTGAAGTGAGCTGAACCATTAAAATAATACCATAATGACATAATGACAACTCCAAACAAACCTCTGTGTTTTTAGAGTGAAACAAGTCAAATTATATGATGAAAATGTTCACAATTATAAAAACTGTCCTTTAAAGCAACATGAATAAACAAGAACAAACTGAAAAGATATGTGCATTTTTAACGCTATTATCTTCCTCTTTCGGCTTTTCCCTTCAGGGGTCGCCACAGCAAATCACTTGCCTCCATCTACTTCAGTTTAACATTTACACATGTGCAGTACATTATAACTGACATGATATTTAATAACAGGCAGGAAAATTGCACTGACTTCTTTTAAGTCATTACAGATTGTTCATAATTGTTCAGGTTATTCTAAAATGTTTGTTAAATACTACTTTGTTTTACTGTAAATACATGATAAAATTAGGAGTTGTGAGTATTATTAGGTTATTATGTTGTACCCTGTTGTATGTAGTGTTAGTGTTTTATTGGTCTGACCAACATGAGATTGAATTGGTCTGAATGTGGAACTTGAACTAATATTATTGATAATATCTTCAGTGTACTTTCAGTATTGCACAGATTCAACTGAAGGGCCAGACTGGACCCTTTAGCGGGCCGGATTTGGCCCCCGGGCCACATGTTTGACATCTGTGATGTAGAGGTTTTGATTTTTGCCATGTCAGGCTTTGATTGACAGCTTACTTGTCTGGAGCCACTTTTTCCCTGACTACTCCACTGTAGTTGTTGGTTAATGGCTTCCACTCACGACATGGAAAAATGACTGTTCTATCCAATGCTTAATGAACGTTATGACCGTCAATAAGCTAGGTTAGCATTAGTTCACCTCTGATTTCCAGCAACCCCATAATTCCAACCCCTTTTGTCCAAATATGGTCATTTTAAAAAGCTAACATGGTGATGGCCACGGCACGAACCCTGGATTCCCAACACTATTTCATGCTGTTATAGCTCAATATGATTCTTTATGATTGTGTGCTTCATTGAATAGGTCCATTTGAAAGGTTTTGAAGTGAGGGCGGGTTCACCAGATTCAACAAAGGTTCCTGAGCAAAACAAATATAACGACAAAAGCCCTATTGGTGGGAAAGGTCCAAGTGAAGCATCTTCATCTCTGTTGCTATGAGGCAGGTGTCTGATTGCCTGCAATTGTAGTCATTAAGTCCTACAAATCCTGTTAATGTCTCATGTTTGTGCCCCAGTTATCTCTGGAATTGCAAATCAAGTCACTTTTATTGCTGCGTAGCAATTGAAAATTAGAATAAATTTATCATTGGTCCACTCCAGATGCATTGGTTTTGGACATTGCTGTGTTAATGGATAAGTAATAGAAGGAATGGCGAGCTTAATACTTTGCTGTCTGGGATATTACCCAGTGGTATTCACTCCTACCCCTGAGCCAGGGAAATAATAAGAACTAAATAACTCGAATCTCTAGCCACTTTAATACAATACGTGTGCTGATTCTGTGCTGAGTGATGAATTGAGATTGAGGCTTTGAGTTGCCTTGGGAGACGGTGAAGTGATAGTGAATAGAGTGAGTATTGACAGGTTTATGCTCCCTAGTAACTACTGCTGCTCAGTGTTGTATACTGTAAATACAACACTAGGTACTGTAGTGTGCAAGGAGGAGACAAGCAATGCATTTCAATGTGGAACAAGCCAAGGTCGCAATTTAATGTTCTGAATGAGTCCCGCCTTTACAGGGCAGAAGAGGTCACTCAGTTGCTGTGGTGACTAAATCACTGGCTGTCTGATAGAGAAAACAAGTTTATAAAACCCAGTATGAAATCATTTACATCCAAAGAGTCACTTAAAGTAGTTATTGAAATCAGGTTACCTGTTTTAGTGATTCAGAAGATGGAAAACCTTTAGCTCGTTGGTTTATAACTTCAACTATCAGAGATCTCATGGGCATTGGAAAAGTAACACACACATCTTTCTAGACTTATAAATGTAGTGTAGTCTAGAGCAGGGGTTCCCAAACTTTTCATGCCAAGGCCCCCCCGAACACCTTTCTCCCTTGGCCGGGGACCCCCTTTACAAAACACAGCGAATGCTTCTAAAAGAAATATCAACTTTTTGTTTGTATTTCATTACTTTTTATTCAGTTTTCAATATTTTGTATTTGTAAGCATAGAAAATAGCTAACAAATATAACAAATATATTGTGTAATACTATATTTTTCCTTCCCTCCAATTTTCTGAGGCCCCCCTAGCGCCCCCTGGCGGCCCCCCAGTGGGCCGCGGCCCCCACTTTGAAAACCACTGGTCTAGAGCATGGCTGAAGTTGAAGGTATTTGTGTTATGTTACCCCGATATTACAGAATTAGTGCCAGTGTGTTCCTATTACAAAAATGTATATGAATACATTTGGGTTTAATGTAGTGACTTGCATTCGGGGGAATTGCAGTTTACTGTGCAGCGCAAACTTTACTCCATTCAGTGAAACTTAGTTACCGTGGCATCAGACACATCTTCACACCTGTAAACCTAAAACTTCAGTAATTACTTTTCATTTGAGAACTTGAAGTTCTGCCGAAGATGCCATCGTAAATGCTGAAATATGAAGTGAACTTATTTACGTGAACCTAGGGGTTTATGTGTTGAAATATGTTTATCGTGAAAACAAAGGTGGTCTGTTGTTTTCCTGTGATTCTGTTTGCTGTGTGTTAAGTAGCTTTGACTGTTAGAAATGGCTTAACTGTGAAGTGTAGAACTGAACACCTTAAAAAAACAAAACATCAATGTTAACTACATCAAAATGTGAGCAGAAGTGAAATTCATCACTGAAAAATGTTGCGGATCACTGATCTAAACGACCGTTGGGTGCGAATGTGAGTGTTTGGTTGGTCGTCTCTACAAAATTGTTAGCACCCCTCTGTTAATGAAAGAAAACTCACAATAGTCACAGAAATAACCTTAATCTGGCAAAAGTTATAATAAATAAAAAATGCACTGAAAATTAACGAATGAAAAATGGCCAAGCCTATTTCATGATTTTGAAAAATAACTCTGTTGAACTCGTATTTAAAATCAATGTCTGATTTTCATTTGTTTATTTTCAGTAAACTTTTATTTATTATTGCTTGTGTCAGATTCAAGTTATTTCTCTGTCTATTGTGGGTTTTCTTTCATTAACAGAGGGATACCAACAATTTTATCCCCGTCTCTATGTCCAGGTTATTATTGAAAAGGAGAATCAGTTGTTAACTACCTGACCTGGTTAAATAAAGGATAAACAAAATGATCACTGCTCAGCTTTAGCCTGGACTCAACTGCTCCAC
Source organism: Gymnapogon annona (assembly GCA_029814585.1). NCBI lineage: Eukaryota > Metazoa > Chordata > Actinopteri > Kurtiformes > Apogonidae > Gymnapogon > Gymnapogon annona. The sequence goes on from JAPTHA010000024.1 coordinate 21,098,131, forward strand.
TCCGTGTTTCGAAGTAGAAACTTGGAAAGGCAGCATCAGTTCTCTACAGTGGATGGACATGTAGTCGGGTTCATCTTCCATGTTTTGTCACTTTTTAGCGTCAGAGATATGAGTTGCACAAATAAAATTTCCCTGATTTTAATTTTCTCACAGCTTGCTTGAAACTTTGCTAATCTATAGCCAGAAAATAATGCAATGCTTACGTAGCACCATAGATGTTGAACAAGCCACTGGTTTTCCAGATGGTCATTTTAATGCAACAGTTTCAATAGCTCTTTTTTTTTACTTTAATGTCAAACAGGGGTTACATTCAAATTCAATAACTATGTACACTTGCCGCAAAATCTGAATTTCTTGCCTATGATGGAACAAGTCTTTGAAAGCCATTAAAATGTCCTTGACTATTATGACTGAACAACTATGAAAAAGTGTGGGAAGCCTGATAACATTCCACAGAGGGTCAAAGCTGGCTGAGCCGGCCGTACTGGCACCGACACTGCCACTGGCTCTGCGATTAAGCTGCGGGAGCCATTTTGGGGCTGATTATTCATGGTGCTACTGTACTGATGTTCCACTACACTGAATTCTCTCATTAGGTCATCTGACTCTAAAGGCCATTAAATTTTTCAGTCAGCATGTATAAGTCCGAGAGTTCTGCTTCTGATCATGGAGTGCAACAGTCCCAAAACTCATCATAGGTACACCGCAAAAAAAGAAAAAAGAAAAAAGTGTTCCAGCGCAGCGGTAACATTTGCTCAGTTAAATATGTGAGAAGGGCAAGGGGTTGGCAGCAGTGTCTTTTTTTTTTTCTTTAGATTTAAGCCCTAGCATGTAGTGCCAGACGGCATTTCCCGACATATCGATTAGAATTTTGCTGCGGGTAAACGACTCCCAATGGGATCTCCTTGGTAACTGGAACAGTGCCAAGCCACTGAATGTCTAACTGACTTAATGCAGATATAAATCGCCATTCCAATCAAGGCCGTTTTATTTGCGGGCTGGAGTGAGGCAATACGTCACTCCTGCTACTCCACATTTCGTCAATAAAACGCTGTCAAATCTGTTAAATGCATGGTCCGTTGATGACATATGATTTATGTTTCCTTCCAGGGATGGGTATATCTCATACAATTGCAGTAAACTGGTGGCATTTTGGGTCACTGACTTGCCACAATTAATCATGATTGTTGTGTCATTGCCTAAGAGCATTTGTTATGCTTTGCAGTTCTGGACTCATACAGAATATGAAAAGGCCTGGGCAATTAGCATTAATTAAAAATGAACAACAATTAAAGATGCCGTGTTAGGTAATAGCTTAAAAGGATTTACCCTGCACTGCTTCTCTGCAAATTGTTTTGACTCATTCTCAAATGGAACAGCACGCAAAGTGAGACTTGTAATGCAACCCGTTAAAAACATTCAAACCAAAGTGAAACCGCCAAGGCCAGACATATGCATGTGAATGAACTGTACACCAACGAGGTTGTCATGAGATTTTCCCAAACCATGTGGGCAATAGAAAGCATTTTTTATTGTTGTTTCCTGGAGGCCAGAAAATGACCAGCAAAAACAAAGACAAATGGAGCCATTGACTTCAAATGAGACCTCTTGAAAGCGCAGCCAGAGCGCTATCTATCGCCATCTATTATATTCATGAGTGTGACCTGTGGGGGGTTGGTGGAGGTTGGAGGGGGAGGGTGGGGAGCGCCCCACCTGCTCCACTCGCCCTCTAAGACACTGGCTGCCAGGAGATCAAAGAGGCCTCCTTGCTCCCCTCTGTTCTAACCCTCTCTCCCCAACACAAGTCCCATATAGGAGGCGACTGACCCACTTTTCTTCCCTCCCTGTGCTATTACCTGGAGAAAATGGAAAGATGTGGTGTGTGTGTGTGTGTGTGTGTAGTGGGTGGGGTAGGTTTTGTGGGGCTGAACAAAAGCTTCTCATCTTCACTTACTGTAGTGAGATGAAGGCGTAACTAGGACTCCAAAGAAATCCTGTTGTTTCTTATCAGATACTACTTGCACGTGAGATTGTTACTCTAACGGCATGTCACGTCCCTGTCGGTGAATCGTTTCTGCATTTCTGCCGCTGACATTAGCAGAGCTTGCTCAGCTTCTAACATTAACGGGAAAGCTCTCATCGGGACGACGGCGTTGATGTGAAATCAACTCGACTCGATACAAATTTGCCAAACAAATGAGTCATTTGCCAAACAGTACAGTACCAAATGAATGTGGTGAGAGTGCAGAAATTCCAATGTACTGTTGTAAATTGTTTACAATCCTCGGGGCTTTCATGGAAGGTAGAGTCATCGTTCAGTGTGTTCACAGGATCAGATTGATATTGATTGGCTCTGACAGCTTGCATCATGATACTTAGCAGCAGTGACCATTTTCTGTTTTGCCCTCCGCTGACTCTCTGCCGGGTTATTTTGACAGCGTTCTTGCCTCCTTCTGTCTCTGCCTACTGTTTGTATCCCCTATAACCTCCTGTTACCACTTCACCCTTTGTTTTGGTTTTTCTTTCAGACCTCACATGGTGACAGAATACATGGGTATCAGAAATGAGAGTTTTATGAAGATTGCTGCAGTCGGGACATGGATGGGAGACTTTGTCACTGCTTGGATGGTGAGATTCCACTCTTTTGTTTTCTGAAAATATTGACTGGATTTTACTGCAGCCAAACAGACATCTGCTTTTAAATTACAACCAATAAAAAGGCTATCTACCACACTAACAATGTAGCTTATCTGTCTGAGAATAACAGGATTTATTTATAAACTTTTATTTGCCCAACACATCCATAATTGGAAAATAAACATTTTCATGCCAGTTAATATCTCTGATCATGATGATAAATGGTGATTCATTATTTTATATACTGTTTAAAGGCTAACTTTTTTTGTACAAACAGAAAATTGAAGCAATCTTGTTAAATTATTCATAAAAGATGTGACAAAAGGAAACAAAAAAAAGAACATATTTGTTCATAATCATTTAACTGAGAATGTGAGGAAAATAAACACAAAAGACAAAAGGGAAAAGGTTGTTATTTATTTTTTAAATATAAACATCTCAGCATCATGTTGTGTGTTTAAAGGTGAAGCCTTTTAGGATGAACAATAACATCATAGTCACCGTATGTGTTTATAGTACTGTTTACACTGATATATATTATTTTCACTGTTTATAGTACTGTTTACATTGTTACATTGTCCATC
>JAPTHA010000024.1:21227355-21244760 GCA_029814585.1 Gymnapogon annona
TGTGGTCTACAGGGTCTGTAAGGTCCACCTCTGCATGAACGGTGAGTGTATCTGCTTTGTTTGGTTCATGAGGTAACAGTACTAATGGTAAATAGTGATGTTCAAAGGGTTCATTTGGATGTCGACAGGTGTCTGGATCAGCACTTATATTGATGTAATTTTTTAAAAGTGATGTTCTAATGTTCTAAAACAAATGTTGCTTTCACCTTACAAATGTTTTTCTTGTATTTTTCTTACATTTTAAATACGGTATCATGTCCTCCAATAGCACAGAAAAGGTGAACTGTTAAGAAGGGATAAGAAAAGGGTAAAAAATTGAGCTGTTAAAAATGTAAGATCCCATCAAGGTTCATTTGTGAGTCAGAGTTTTTAGTGCTTCAGGTATGTTTTTTCACACTTCAGCAAAACAATTGGTCCATAATAAAAACTGCAAAAATCCTCAGATTATCTCTCTCTTTAGAGAGTAAAGACACACACAGTACTCTAAAAGTCACTAGTTTCTTGCTTCGATAGTATTTTGTGGCTACATCTACTGAAATAATGCACAAAAATACATTTTAATTCAACTCTGTAAGTGTATGAAAATAAATGTAATATTATCCTATAAAAAATCTAAAATGAATTTTGTAAAAAATATTCATGTAGATCTGAAATGTGTTTGATGAACATCTGACTCTCAAAATTATGTTATGTCTCTTAGTACAGTGGTTTTCAAAGTGGGGGCCGCGGCCCTCTGGGGGGCCGCCAGGGGGCACTAGGGGGGCCTCAGAAAATCGGACGGAAGGAAAAAATATAATATTACACAATATAACATAATATATTTCTCAATTTTATTGATGTAATATATTATTTTATATTATATGGCACTGAATTTATATTTGTTAGCTATTTTTGTGCTTACAAATAAGAAATATTGAAAACTGAATAAAAACTAATGAAATATAAACTAAAAGTTGATATTTATTTTAGAAGCATTTGCGGTGTTTTGCAAAGGGGGTCCCCGGCTAAGGGCCAAAGGTGTTTGGGGGGCCTTGGCATGGAAAAGTTTGGGAACCCCTGTCTTAGTACATGTGATGAATTGCAGCTGGATGTTTTTCATTGCACCTCCAAAACCCATGGGAGCCTGTGCACATTAGCATCTCATGGTCATGAATGTTGTGTGATCTGCAGCAGTTGCACTCTGAGACTGTGGGACAATACAATGGTAGAGTCTGTAATAAAACCGTCAGTGTTTTATAAACTCAAGTCGGAGAACTGCCAAGATATCACTAAACTCAAATACCAGCTTCATCCCTCAGTATCTGACTCCAGACTTTGTGCTTGATATGATTAAGCATTAATTTAATATCATTCAGCCACATACCACTCAAAGGTTTGGACATACTGAGATCTCTAGAGAGGAACAGTGAGTCAGAGAGGACCTTGTATGAAGTTAACTCCAGCTTCCGCGTGGGAGAAAACACGAAGAGCGGTGGTTCGCATTATCAACTGAGTGGATCAAATATTGTGACTTCGAGCTTACATTGTGACTAATCCATTGCATTTCCATTGATTATTTTTGCAGTTTGGATGAACTAACATCCATGTGAAGTATTTGCCGTCCTTTTCTATCTAGCAATTGTTCATAAATGTGCATCCGACAGCTGCCAAAACCCATCAGAGGCTGCTGGTGGTTGGCAACGACAAGCTGAAGCCAAGTCATTATGCATGCGAGCTACAATGAGACGCAACAGTGTGCCAAGGTTAATCGCCAAATCCATTCCGTCAAAGTTCACTCAACTCTATTTTAAAAAAGAGGCTCATTTACGTCGCCTCGGCAAGAACTCCACTGATTGCATACGGCTCGGGAAATAATCATTAGATGTCTGCGATGCGCCATTAAACTGTTTTAATATGTGGAGCTTCTCCTATTCTCTTCTCTTTGTTATAAACCACGTCAAATGATTTTATCCTCACAAATGTACCCGACGAACACAAACGTGGCGATTGGACGTCTCGTGGACATTTTATTGCCTCAATTTCTGTCCATAATTTACGGAACGTACCATCATTGATCAGACCTGCACCAGACAAATAAAATAATTCAAACCACTTTGATGAATTTTACACAAAACGATCGATCTTGAAGGGCAATTATATCCCTTCTGTTAAAAAAATAAATAAATTATTAATTCATTTTTAAAAATCACAGGTGGTCTAATAATTACTCCCACGGCTGTTAATAAATGAAGGTGTTTTTCCTGTATGTTCTCCGCATTTGTAATAGCTTTTTAATGAGGTACCGGCAGAGGAGTCAGCTATGTTTACTTTCTGAAAAACAGGTGGCCTTTATTGTAAATCTACTCGTAAAGATTCCACATTTCCACAACAACCTGTAAGCCAATCATCTAAACGCTATCTCCTTCTCCATGGGGCTGTGTGTAATTAACATTGCTTCCTCAGATGAAAGCTCTGTGACAGGAACATCTCTCCAACCTGATCCACATAATTGATAACATCTTAATGCATGACCTTTGAATTTTAAAGGTTACAGCTAATTGCCACACATAAGGTAAGGAACATATCCTATCTAATTCCTTAATTGCAGCCTAGGAATGGTAACACACCGATGCTGTCGAATGGAGTGATTTCATTGGATGAGTGGGCAGAACAAATCCCAGATGATAATTATCATCTGTCAAGAGCAATTAGGTGCGGTGCACTGAGAGATATGTGATTTCTTTTTTTTTTTTTTTTGCACGTTGGCTAGTGAAGCGCGGAGGAATGTCATTGGCTGTATGGAAGGACTGAGGACCATGAATGAGTGTGTTTTTGTTCCAGGTCTGCAAAGACTGACAGGGGTGAAATCTGTTTGCTGATGTGGTACAAGACCAGATTTCCAATCCAATTCTAATTTCCTTTTTGATAATTATTCACACTCATGAAGTGGAAAGTAGACCTCTGAGAGACTTACGCACCAAGTACTGTGGTCGACAGTGTGTGTGTGTGTGTGTGTGTGTGTGTGTGTGATGGGGTTTGTTACAATGTTTTTTTTTTCTGGGATAAAAGGTGCAAACCCTCTTCTGTCGCAAAACAACAAAAAATAATGATAGTAATGACAGCAGGGCTTTGCACTCTGTACCTCTCCCCCTCCCGTGCATACCCCCACCCTCACACACACTTGATGAACGGGGGAGCAAAACAAAAGCCGAGACCTACAATGGGAACAATGAAGAGAGTGTAAACGTAGACACACGCACACACACAAACCCCTGTGAGTGCGCACACATTAAAAAAAAAAAAAAAAAAAAACTCCTGCTGCAAATGCGCTGCTCACACATGCACTGTGTTGCAGACGTGATGAAAAATGTATGTTCTGCCTTCCCCTCTGTAACATCAATCTAACACACAGAAACCAGCCAACACACACACACACACACACACACAAACACACACACAAATATCTATTTTATCTCCCACGTCTCTAAACACTCGATGTACAACCACGCAAACACGTACAGTATGACAAGCAAATAATTCCCCATTCGGTGTGTGCTCATCCCACACACGCAGACACACACTTAATTAAAATTGAATGCCCTCCCTTGCACTTTATTACTCAAGCATGTGTAGACCCACATACACATCCAAGTGTACACAAATATAGACGTGCGCCTGCTTCTCCAGCCCCACCGTGCATGTGCAGTTCCTGCAGCCATCTGTCCAGCCCTCGTCTTCCCTGTAGACGACCCCCTTGACGCTGCAGGTTCTCTCACAATAGCAGCCATCAAGCCCATTCATCTTCTCCTCCGCCCTGGACAGCTGCTCACGCCATCCCCCCCAAAAAAATACAAAAGGCAAGAAGGAGAGAGAAGATGAGAGTCGGCCACGCCGTGTCTATATTCACGTGTAGAAAGCACGGCTCCATAAGCAAAGCAATAGCGTCACAAAAGCCCATCATTAGACACCATTAACATGTTTTCAACACACAGCATAGGAAAGAGTTGAACAATATCAGCCTCCAACGTTAATGCATCCCTGACTGCAATATAATGGATTTAAATGAGAAAGGGTTGTATGCAAGTGGACAATCCACGCCACGGTGCAAATCACTGCAGTGGCTGATGACTTTAAATGGAAATTGCTGATTTTTATTTAAGATAAGGTGCAAATCGTGAACTAAATGTCAAATTAAGGCACATTATATCACAATATATTACCTTGCTGGACGTTTTAGCCAGGATGTCTTGCAGCTCCATGATTTTCTGCACCAGCCCGTGGAAATCATTGCAGGTTGGGCACGCTGAAAGTAGAGGTAGGAGGTACTGAATGTAACGCAATAGGAAATAAACAGTCAGAATGAGTTTGTACTGTTACAAATGATGGTTGGGAAATTAATACATAATCGTATCTAGTGCTATTGTGTATTTTGAAATTTTAACTTGGAACGTTGAAATGTGATCAAATAGCACAAACCTGCCATGAAACCATTGAGTACACGCCCTAATAATTCTTTAATTCAAGCTATTTAAATTTCTGTTGTAGCCCGGTTACTCTAACTGTCACATAATCAGCATTCTCTCCCAATTTCTAATTTCACATTTTGTTTATGAACCATGTTACGAGGTGTCTTCTCTGCCAAAAAAAAAAAAAAATGTCTGATCCACTGTAAACTGCAGCATCCTCCGGCAACTGTGGGTACGTATAATCTGTGTGAAAATAATTTGAAACCACAGTACAAGAGTGTGTTTTTTTTGGCAATGAAAAAAAAACTATGCTTGAAACAACACATACAAAAATATAAGCATAAACTACAGCGACTGCAATCAACTTGTGAGAAAAATCTAATGTTAACCCTTTCAAGCATAGTGATCATTATACTGGACAGCTATTAAAAGGTTGTTTTCTCCAATGTGAATAAGTATTAATGTCACAGTCGCAAAACAAATCCTGAAATAGTAATTCATGCATGAAAGGGTTCAATTCTATTTTTGAATTTACTAACAAAAAATTGACTGTAAACTCTGCTATTTGTTGCTGCCGTTAAAGAAACATTTCTAGTATCATTTAAAAACAAAAGGAACAGAACTATTCCATAATCCAACCTTAACAACTGTATTTACTTGCAAAAATGACTATATTTATTTATTTCATTCACCAACGGGTGCAACATTTTGACATTAAAGCCTTTCATAGAGGTTGTTCTCATGTAGTGGCTCCTGTTGTCAAGGAAGGCTCCTGTAGAAGAAGATGATGTTCCTCTGAACACTTGAACTCTTTTCTTTCATTTGGCTGTAGTTTTTGTGCTGAAATACACTATTGGTGACAACCTGAAAAGGCCAGAGGAGCCTGGCTTGTCTCACGTTATAGTGTGATCATTAGTCCTGATAAATCCATTTCTGACTCTATTGTTACATGCACTAGACTACATTCAAACCCTGTACTTCAATATATTGAAAAACATGTCTATTTTTGGTATTTTCTGCCTTTCCTTGGGTTTATGTCTCATCTCTCTGAAAATATAAAAGTATATACAGGGTTATATACACCAGAGGTATGGAAATAACGCTGTCCCGGCAGCCACAAACAGGCAAAGAAAACAGAATACTAACTCAAAGTGTATTGTCCTGAAAACCACTGGGAAAGATAGACATAGATTATAATAAATATCTGTAAATTTTCTTCAAGGACAGGCTTGCAACAGAATTTTATTTTATTTTATGGAATGAAGAGCATCGGCTTCGACATAATCAGATCATAATATACTGTCCAGAACATTTCTTTTCTGCTGGCTATTTACTAAAAAAAAACAAAAGTCCCATCACCCAAAGTTTATTTAAGGTTGCTCAAATGTAAGAAAGGGGTAATTCATGGATTGAAGTAAAAAAATGTATTTAAAAACAATCAGTACAATCTTGCCAGTACCAAAATAAGAGCTGCAGGTCATTTTTGAGCGAAGCATATGATGAAATGATCGTGTTACTGTATTGAGAGGATTCAGAGGTAAGAGACATCACTCACTTCTGTTCAGATCTGGACACTGTGAGATGTAACCCTGCGGCATCACCAGAACCTCCACGTCCTGCATCACCCCCTGCATGTGCACATACAAACTTTTAAAACAAGCGCAGTAAAAGCTCAGAGACAGTAATCAGGCCATAAAGAGGAGATGGAGCATATTAATGTGTTATAAGTGGTTAAAGACTCAGAGGGGCGGCGGTGTTTAAGTGTGCTCACAGTACATTTTCCACATGAAAGGACGCGGAGCCCTGGTATAAAAAACCCAAACAACAACAACAACAAACCACGCTAACTGCTGCAATTACACAACTGAACACAGGATGACGGTTGTAAACCTGGGGATTGAGAGGCAGAGAAGTTAGTTTATAAGACAATGCGTCTCCTACGTCATCGCTGAGATGCATCATCGTATCGTGTGATGTGGGAGTTTTGTTAGTTAATGCAATTTCACTTTTTTTTTTCTCTCCCTGCATTTCCATCTGATGAGCAGAAATATGAGATATAGTTTCAATTTGCCCCCTAAGTCCCAATTGATCGCATTTCATCCTGTGGCCAAAGTCAAAACACTACACAAACGCACGCACGTACACACACACACATATATTACGAGCATACCCCGTCGCCATGGTAACCTGGACCATTTCATTCCTTGAGTGCATTTATTTTCCCTTACAGAAGTGGAGTGGTTGCAACTTAGGATAAATTGTTTTTTAAATTGTCTTGCCACTTCAATTTACCCGGCGTAAATTTAAAATCCTGTGGAAATGATTTGCTGATTTTTCTTGGCAAACTGATTCTGAAACAGACGCAGATAGGAATCGTGTCTATCAAACTTGTAATGAGACCGCCAGAACTCTACCTTTATTTGTGGCCGTGGTATAAATTTCGCCATCGCGTCTTGTGTACTTTATGGAGGCTGTGATTATTACTGCCTCCGCTCGTTCTAACGTCATCTCCAGACTTTGGTTTTGCACCTTCTGGCAAGTGAAAGAAAGACATTTTCCATCCTGCCTAATAATTCATTCACTCTTCATTCTCTGTCGGCGACAGTGTGCTTTACTGCAGCGAGTGGGACGCCACTGGTGGTCCCATCTGTACCGAAAAAATCAAGTGGCTGAACTGGAGTTAAATTTACTTCACATTCAGTTACACTGACTTTTCAACAGAATGCAAACAACGACCAGACAGTATATTCCATGGGGCTAAAAATATTTCCAGAATAACTATGGAACAAAGAGTGGTTTGCGTGTGTCAACAACTCTGGCTGTCTAGTATTTGATTGCGCTGAATTAACTGGAAATTCCTTCCAGCTTTTTGGATGGGATGTGAACAAATTTGTCACATTAGCATAAAAATCATCTGTTAAATGTCATCCCACTGATAAATCTCAATTTCCGTGTAGATAATCTCAAACTTACAACACGTGACCGTTTTACATGGTCGGTGATGGAAAAAGACAATGTTAATTGAATTGTGATACTGTGGGATACTGTCGTTCTCTAGAAATCTCTACCATTGATGTTTGTGATTTTCTCATCAACAGCTGACAGCCACAGCACATACTCACGACAGACTGCGGGTGCACGTGCACTAACGAAGTGTGTTTTTTTTAAAGCGACGTGACTTCCTATTTACTAATGAAGACTTCAGAGGGAGACAGAGAGAGAGAGAGAGAGAGAGAGAGAGAGAGAGAGAGAAGGCAGGATAGATGCCGCCGTGTGACGAGATTAGCAACTGACCTCCGAGGCTCTTTTCATCTACCAATTAACACGGAGGACATTCAAGAGTCAGTACCCAACCTGTCATGTATTGATGGACACGTACACATATATGTTCACAGAAACACCATCAAACACACATGGTTTCCCCTATGCAACGAATCAAATAATAAAAGCTGTTGTAAGCTGACATTATGCTCTGACACGACACTCCAGGTGGGAAATTGGAGAGTGTCTTGTCGAGTATACAAGTCTCTCTGACTGATAAACAATACTATAGACTAAGCTTAATGAGCATAGTCCGGAGGCTATTTAATGATTTTCTCCTAAATCAGCATTGTGGGCTTTGCCGAGATAATTGCACTGGGCTTAGCTGCAAACTAAGGAAAAAGGGAACAAACAGTGACAAAAAAAATAAATAAAATAGAGTCTATTCCTATGGTAGGCAGAGCATTCTTAAATTAAAACAGTAAGCCTTGAGAAATGCACACAATTAAATCCAGTGCTTGTAATAAATAAAACCAAACAAAGGGGAGACGAAACGGCATAAACCAAGATTAAATGTGGCAGAGGGAAAACAGGCAGAGACTGAGATGTATTACTTGCTTTTTCCTGAGAATTCTTCATCACTTTGAAAATGACATTTTGAGCAGGACAGCCATTAAAAAAGTGTAAATCACTCCTAACCTTGAAGAAGCCATGGGCGGCGTTTCTTTGACCGAGCCAGAACGAGGCGTCCTCGGGTATGTCCATATATGGAGCTTCCACAACTCTCTCATAGATCCTACAAAATAAAAGAAATTAATGAATAACATGAATAACACCACTGTCAGAAAATATACAATTGCAAAATACCTGCTTATATATGTCATTCTAATTTCCATTTCCTTGCTAAACCTCTATATAATACCCATTTCCCTCTGTACTGTGGACTTTGTCGTGCTGCCAAATGCTTTCTCCAACGCGGTGCCACCATCTGCTTCTTTTAACCTGGCAGGGAGGATCTTCACATGCATGTAATGTACACAAAGGTTCATGCTGAACCATCTTTCACTCTACTATCTTAGTCTCACCTCACAGGTGCCAAATCCTAAAAGGGAAACCAGAAGGACTTGATCCCTCAGCGGTTTCCTGCGAACCCAGACGGCGCATTGTGTTCAGTGACGCAGGAAGCTCCTCCAACAGAAACTGAACTCAGTACCTGCTGTTCCGTAGACTTCAGTTAACACTTTATAGTCTCGCGTGAGTCTAACCTTTCTTTGCACAGCATATGTTCACGTTCCACAGCTGTATATACAGTATCTATTTACTAAGGGGCTGCTCCGCAACAATAATTAATCAGTAAGTTATTTAAAATAGAGGCTGGTTTCTGGTGAAACTTGTAGATGACATTTGAAGTTCAAAAAAATATGCAATGAAACGGCAAAAAAAAAAAAAAATCATTAAAAGGAGGAATTTAATGAGACAATTTTATATCCCCTCAGACTGACTCACCTCAAGGGAGACACATGGAGTTTAATGACAGTAGCAAGAATAAAGTATCTCATGTGGATCACTCTTGCTATAGGTGTTTTTGGGACTATAGTTAAAATTCTCAGTTTTTTTGTTTTACTGATGAAAGCATCCTATATATTCTCAGTGTCTACAATATATATATACGGATACAATAACTGGAAAAAAAATATCAAAACACATAGTACTTCTATTCCCATCCATCCATGACAAAAAAAGAGCCAGGCCTCTTGTTGTCAATATTTATCGTAAAAAGTGTTGAAATAAAATGCATTTTATCAATAAGGGGAATCCTTGAAGCATCTGGTTAACATTTTAGACAACTGTGTGAAGAAAATTACTTGACAGACAGTAAAAAATATTATTGCAAAAAATAATCACTGCAATATAAACTTATATTGTGACATTTTTCATTATTGTTTTGTAATCCAGTACTATTCACAATGACACACCTGAATTGTCTCAATACTTTTGTCCACACAGTCTATCACAGTTTTCTTTTCAAATGTATGGAAAATTCTTCAAAATAGTCAGACAGCCCACCAAAAATAAGAATATTTGCACATTTCTACCCACTGTTTCTATTTCAGCATTAATACTTCTTTTATGATCACGGACTAAATCTTGAGCAACTGATTGAGGTGCTGTGTGAAGTATGGAACTGTCAACCTGAAACTCATGTGGCCTTTCTCTATTCCACTGTTCGTCAAGTCCTTTCTCAAACCATTTCTTAATACAGTTACTCATAATTGATGGTATTTCACTGACGTTTTGCATCTAATGAGTCATTTGTGTTTGTTTCTAGTATTACTTCAATGAACACTGTGCTCTTCCCATTGGTCGAGACATACGATTGTTCCAAAATGAAAACTGTTTAGTAATATTTTAACTTCAATATGCACTATCACTGTTTACACAAAATGTAACATTAAACTTTCCGACCCTCACAAATGTTCATGAGCTCTGCGTAATGACCGGTAGAACCAGGTTTCAAGTACAAATGGATGAAATTAGTTTCGGGATGGTGGTGCTCAGTCTTTGAGATAGAGTGAGGAGAGGGAGGTAAGGGAGGGACTCAGGAGTTGAGCCGCTACTCCTCCACATCCAGAGGAGCGTCTACTGAGGATGCTTCCCAGACATGTGTCCTACTCGGAGGAGACCTCGGGGCCGACCCAGGACACACCTGAGGGATGATATCTGTCATCTGGTCTGGAAAAATTTCGGGATTTCTCCAGACGAGCTGGTGGATGTGTTTGGGGAGAGCCCTGTTTAGGCTCCTCTGCTGAGATTGATGCCCCCGGAGTAAACAAAAGGCTTATACGAGAAGTTATGACGGCCAGACAGAAATGCATCCACTGGTGTCTGCTCTGGGGTTCTTACCTGTTGCAGTCGACGTGTAGTATGACATGAGAGGCACTGACAGCAATAGAGACCTTGTGCCACTGGTCGTCAGCCAGGCTATAAGGGAACACCTCGGTATGAGGTTGTTGGCCTTTGGTCCGATAGTGAAGACGCACCTCACTGCGCTGGCCACTGCTCTCCAACTCCAGGTACCTGCAGAGTACAGCACCAGCAACCCAGGTTGAGTCACACAAATCTGCATTTTATAATGTACAGAACATCGCCTGGGATCACAGCGGTATTCATTTCCAATCTCTGTACAAAATGTGCACGTGTGTTAGCATCAATAAGGATAAACATGTCACTCATTTCCAAAAGGGGGCACTCACATCCCATCCCGCATTAGCAACACTCTTTAGAACTTAATCACATCAGTCGTCAAGTATAATGGAACTATATGGCTGTTAAGTGCAACATCAGCAACACACAACAATGACCCACATGTCAGGGTTTGACTGCGGAGCATTAGTATTCCAGGAGAATCCGCTTCTCCACACCACTGAGATTCACCTGGCACAGTGACACTAATGGAAAGAGCTGCCGATACAGACTCTTAACCTATGACTTTAAAAGCCAGACTTACTTAAACTAGTCATTTGCTTGAAACATTATTCGAAAGAAAAATTGACACTTGTGCAAGTGTAGCAATGGAATTGATTTATCTCTTGACTACAACTAATAGATTTACACTTCTCCGGCCGTGCATGCACAGTCATCCCCTCTCCAATAAATGCAGCCGCCTTCATTTCTGACACAGAATAATTCCTTTCCCTGCTTCCAAATAAAACCATGCAGTGATGTTTTGTTGTATATGAATGGCTGGGAAAAGCTAATCAGTGGTGGGAAAAAGTCATTAACATCTCTGTGAACTCTCTTGTCAGGAATCACTTTAATGTACAAACTGTTCAATCAACGCATTATGTGAAACTGAGATTGCTGTTCTGATCATCCAATGGCTCAGCTACCACAAACTAATGGAAAACATTAGCATGCTAACTGCAGCGAGTGTCTCATCAGTTTTCGATCCACGATCGTAGACTCAATGTTTGGATCACCGATGGACTGTGAAAAATATGTTGGCATACAGAGTGATTTGCTTTGCTCACTAGACTGGTGTGTAAAACATCTAAATGCTCATTAAATACAAATACAGATTTCATTGAAAACTTTACAGATGGCAGCGACAACACAAAACAGAAAAAAAAGGTCTTTAAATTTAGAAACCAGTTTTAATTACCATTGGCACAGTTAAGTGATATTACTGTACTGTTCTTTTATTATAGGCTTTGTCCTTTATTGCCTAAATATACATTTCATATTGAGTTCTACTCCAGCTGTGGGATATGGGACAAAAAATGTATTATGGCTTTTTTTCACAGTTATGATTGATTTTTTTTTCTGCCCTCATAAACTTGAAAACCATGCGTGATTAATAACATTGTTTCTATGGTAAAATAGTAAATATGTCTGGAGAAAAACATATATTCTTTTGTATTACTATTTTCATTAGACAATATAAGTTACATTTACACAATAGGATGATGTTTCCGACCCACAACTCCTTAAATATATTCTTTATTTATATTTATTCTTATATTTCTACATTGGTTTAGTGTTATATTAAAAATATTTGATCCAAACATTATTATATGATATATGAGATTCTAAATAAGTAAAAAATAAAAGTGTTTAGTAAAGTTATATTAAAAATATTTGATCCAGACATTCACATATGATATATGAGATTCTAAATAAGTAAAAATACAAAGTTCCACAAAGTGTCTATACACACACATACATCTACATGCACATATGGATTTGCAGTTTCAAATTTAAATTTTAAAATATTCAAAACCAATTTATGCGTGTTGATGATGAAAGGGATGAAGTGATCCTACCTTTGTTCCGAATGGTGAATGGAGAGGATCACTCCAGAGTTGAGGTGGTCCTGTTTGAGCGTCACCAACACCGTGAACTCATTCTTTCCTCTCAGCTTCTGGACCATTTGTGCTGAGACTTCAATAGGAGCCCTCACTTCCCTGGAAGACCCTAGATAAAATTAAAGTGACCGACATTAATGGTATTATCAATGCAATATTTCTCATCAACACTGCCTTTGCATTTAAGGTAATAGTGAATTATATGTGAATATGAGTCGGACTCATCGATGTAAGAATATGCATTTTTTTATTTATCAAATCTAAGCAAATTCACAAGCACTTTCTGCAGAATCACTATTCTTATTTACTCATTGTGTTTTAAAAGCTTTATCTTGTCAATTATGGAGTGATAAATTGCATACCAGTATTTTAGTATACATTGAAATGTTCTGTTGGGATTGGACAAGCCATACTTTAAATGTTTTATGACTTCACATGGACTCTCCAGAGTTTAATGTCATAAATGAAAGATGAGCGGCAGACCTGCCAGTTATATAAAATCATTGCAAACGTAATGTTTAGCAAAGTGTACAACAGCCATTTCCATGGTTTATGTAAGTTGATGTTTCTCAGTGACATTTAGTCTTTTTAGTCTATATCTATCTATTTATCTAATCTATTTAGTCAGTCTATGTATTTTCTATTCAAATAAAGCTTCCTTTGTCTGTTCCTACTATATTTTAGGTCTTAAGCCTTTAGGTTTATTTACATAACACATTTTAAACAGCACAAAGTGCCCAAGGTTGTACAGAAGAGTGTGAGATATGATTAAACTAGTGAAAAAAATTCAATAAACATAACATATAATATCACAGAGAAAAACAGATCCACAATAATTGTATAAATACACAACCTGGAGATGAAACAAATAATAGTCACACCTTTATTAAAAAAACAACAACAAAAAAACAGAAGCAATAGGCCAGTGGTTCGTCAGTGTTTGGTCGATGTTTTTAATTAACAAGGACTGAAACAATGGTCGCAGAACTAAATTATATAATGATGATGTTTGTCAAACTGATGCATTAACATGAAGCTTCTTTTAATTTGTCACCAGGACATATGGTATAAAATTTTGGTTGTCCATACTAAATGCACTACATCATAGCTTAATGTGACCAAATACATCAACTCCATGACAGTTTGCATCAGCTATTATTCAGTTTAATTACCATACTGGATTCTTGGCTCTGTGAAGGTTTAGACTTATGAAGCCGAGGATTGTGGTAGAAGAAAGGGGGAATGGTGTCGGTGTAGATGTTCGGGCATTTTCTGTGTAGTTAGCTTGCAAGCTCCTGTTCCCACCAGTGTGCCGCGTTCCCCCTCTCCAAGTCTACACAGACGTCTATGCTACTTTAATGGAAGCATCAATAAATGATGACGTTTCTCAGAAGCAATCACATCAAAGAGTTCACTTCCAGCTATGGGATGCATGTAAGATGCCCTGGCACACTTAAGCGCTCCAGGAAGCTAGCGTGGAGGTTTTCCTCAGTGTATTAACATTACTTCCAGCTGGTAGGAGTAGCCAATTAACACAACGCAATCTGAAACGGCAAGAAATGTCATGATGAAGGCTGGTGTACGTAGCGTGTTTATCGGTGACATGGGAAATGGTGGGAGATAAAATGAATAGCACGCAATGTGGACGTAAAAGGTTAGCCTTAGCCTTCCTTCTGATGCGGGGTTTTAAAGCTATCAGGGACACATTTTTGTCATTTCCATCCAAAGAAAAATGCACACTAGATTTATAGTTCTCCAGAGGAAATGTGCGGGGCGTTGGCTCATACATTTTGCATTGCCAGTGTCATTGGCTAAGTTGGGACAGATGGTCCAATGACTACTAGGACAGGAGTTCTGCCTAGTGATAATCTGTTGCCATTTCAAATCCGTGCAACCACTGTTAAGCATAATCTACAAAATGAATATTAATCACCTGCGTTTTATGTTTGATTCCAAATCAAAAGGGAGCCATGGCTTTTCTTTCATTAAATAAAGGAGAACTTCTAACCCATAATGATGCAATTATTTTCCACTATCAAAACAAAAGCGCAACAGAATTGTCAATGCTTTTGACTTATTGCAAAGGCAGCGTGTGTGTGCGTGTGTGTGTGCATGTGTGTGTGTGTGTGCGTGTGTGTGCATTTAGCAGAGACTACCCTGACATCTCAATCATGAGCAAAATGAGCGCAGTGGGAGCAGGTGTCAGGGCGGGGTCCGTACTGAGAGAAGGTTGATGAGGCAGGGGGATGGTGGAGACCGAGAACCCTCTACCACTGAGCTGCTCTACAGCTTGGCAGCCATGAGCCTTTGATCAATGTTTGGACCTCTCTCATCACTACTCTCTGTACTTTAAGGATGCAGGATGGAGGTCTCTTCTCAATTGGATAAAGACAAGTACAAATGCCTGTTGTTAATATACACTTAAACTGCCGTTCAATAAGAGTTTAAGACACCCACTTGAAAAACATCTCTGTGTTCTTGAAAACAAACCTATAAGAGCAGTAGATGAGTCCATGCTGTGATGAGAAGGCCAGCTTTACCCTGTGCCAAATCAATGTGGTCCTGCTGAGGGGGCCTTTGGTCGATTATCTATTGGCAGGAGCCTGAATGGGGCAGCCACCTGCTCCTAACGACCACTCTGCTGTGAGATACTGACACAAAATAGCTGGAAAATGATGATATGGTGCATAAAATTCCAATCAGCACATTTCTCAACTCAGTGATACGGCTCTTGTCATCCTTCCCAGATGTTTACAGCCTGTGAGGACAACCAGAATTGTAAGAAAACTCTGTTTCCAAGAGGAGTTTTAACAACTCACCGGAGATCTCCAAAAGCCTCAGGCTCTGTTGAAATGCAGCTTTGGGCTACAGCATAATATTATCTCCAAGGTGTGATTTCATGGTAATACCAAAATTTACATCCTTTGGATTTACTTCAGACTCTCCAATGAGCTAATGTGGACTCATTTAGTCTGACTCCGACCCAACACTGAACCCAAACACTGGACAATGCATTCTCATGAAAGTGCATTTCCATCACTGCAACAATCACTTGATCGCACATTTAGTATTTAGAACATGTGCTCTGTGCAGGGAGTGAAAGTCCATATATACCCCGTTTTGCCAAAATCCCTTTCCCACACACTGTTCACTGATACCTGCATTTACAGAAAGTCTGCTTTCATACAGGAGTGGGTCATGTGCATTACCCTCTTTTCTGGTAACAATCCCATATTCAGAACCATCTGACACTGTACGACTGGCAGCGTATTTCTCTTCCTGAAAGGTTTACCTTCTAATTTAGCAATTTCCCTGAGGGACATGCGACTAAAAACAGTTCCATCCATATCAGATAAGAAGATCATAGCCACTTTCATATGTGAATAATGAGAACTTTAATTCTTTGGTCTCCAGTGGACTGCCAGAACAAAATAACACCTCCCACATCTTTACAAGAGCTCCTTACTGTTGTTTTGCAAGAAAAAGATCTCTCAACAAGTAAAAGAGTGAGCAAACCATGAGATTTTCTGAACAAGTGTAGAGTAGCAGAAAAGGTAAGAACGGGACGGAACAAAATACCGTGCAAACCAAGTAACTGAGGACTATTTCCTTATTACACAGTGTTTTCTGTTTGAAAAATGACACAACAGTATTTCTAAAAAATCACATTTTATCTACCGGTCTGAGTGTGAACAATGATACGTGTGGGAGGGTTAGGCAAGAGAATATCTCTGCAGCAGGATTAGAGTAATGATAAACTCCCCACTGCCAGCTACCTCCAAACCCTTCATTACTGTCAACGCTCGCGTACGTCTGTGAACACATACAGATACAGGTGGAGACAAACCAAACTTCACACAAACACTATATCAGGGACACTTTGGTGGAACCTACATCCTCGAACAAACGCTGGGATGGTAGAGAGAGAGTGAGATGACCATGAAGGTATGCAAAAACATGAACAAACATAGAGATAAGGACACACACACATGCACACGGACACAAACACACCAACCCCCAAAAGCTGGTCGTTACAGCTCCTGAATATTCCACTGCGCTCAGTCAATTTGCATTCGGCGGACCGTCTCCCCCCACTGTGTCTCCACTCTCCTGGAACAAATACTAAACTGAGCCAAGGGCACCTCCAGGACTGCTTTGGACAGCAATTTCTCCCCAATTCTCAAATCGCCTCCTCAGTGACCGACTGTCTGACATTCACACATACACAGAGCTAATGACAGCCTTCCAGCCACCCAACTGTATAACCGCCCTGGGGGATAGAAATATCTCTGCCTCCGTGGTCACCGGCACTCCTGGAACGTGGGATCAGCCTCGGCTGAAGAGACAGGAAGCAAAACAGACTCTCCCCATAGGGAGCTGGGAATGTCAGTCAACAGTTTGAGGAAATGTGGAAGGAGTATTAATGAAAAATAAGTAAACACTAAACATCTTAGTAATTAAACATATATTTAGACTAGATTATCTAGATCAGGGCTTTTAGTTCAGGTGCCAAATTCAGCCAAATTTGTGTGAAGTGGGCGGGGCGAGTACAATAACAAGAGAATGACATATCAATTATGTCTACTCCAAACTTTTCTTATGTGATCAAAATGTTTGTTTCCAAATTATCTTGCAAATTATTGTATTATTGTATTATCAATGTATTCCAAATAACATTAAAAGTCTCAAAATTCTTACATTTTGAGAGTTTGAGAGTACATTTTATTAAAGAGTAATTTGAACAATATTACACCCCACATATCATACCTTATAATTTATACATGTTCATTCCAACTTAAAAATCACAGTGGATCTACAAAGACACAAAACATTT
>JAPTHA010000024.1:21265530-21278622 GCA_029814585.1 Gymnapogon annona
TTCACCTTACATTTTTAGACCTATTAAAACACATAATTTATAAACATATTATACACACACACACACACACACACACAGACACACACACATATATAGATATATATATGCACATGTTACACACTATATAATGAAACTCAATAAAATGTATTTCAATTATTTTCATATTGATTTATAGAAAAATATTTTGTCCCAGATAGCTTAAAAGAAAGATTTGTTTCCAACCACAAAAAACACAGTTATTACAGTAATGTCTATGTTTAACAGCTTCATTTTAAATTGATTTTCCTTTTTATAGCAGATAAAATATTGAAACATTAAAAACATATATTTAAGGTTTATTTAGATGCTTGGTGTTGCTGCGATTACAGAAACAGGAAAAAAAAGAAGCAACGCTTTACACAAACGTGAGCATGGGCTCACATTTGCACTCAGATCTAACCCAGATCTAGCCCTTGATGTATCACACCTGTCCCGACCGGACAGCACACGCTTCTCTCTGACCGTCCTCCTCCTTTTGCAGGTGTGCTCAGCAGTGTTTTCCTGCGTAGCCCGCAGTATCTCCTGGCATTCTGTGGTGGGTCCAGCCCCCCTCCTGTCTTCTCCAGTGAGTGTTTTATGCCTCATCAGCAATGCCTCAGCTACTCTCTAAGCATGAGCAATAGGGTCTCCCATGCTCTCCACAGCTAATTACTGATGCAATGCCAAAGAGCTAATTCTCCGCTCAACTCTGCACAGCTCTATTCATAACCATTCACGGCTGTTTCGGACAGGGAAGAGGGGTGGGTTTTTAGGCTTTTAAGAGCCCCCAGGGCCCCCTATTTTGTACTCACAAATACACACTTTTAGTAGTGCAAATATGCAGAGCTAATAAACATCTTGTCTTCTGTCATATTAAGATGATCATTACCAGGTGTGGATTCTTGGTACTGAATAAGACAGATTGTGTAGAAGCTCAACAACAGAACATCAAAAAATTTGGTTCTGAGTCCCAATTGTTTTTTTTTGTTTGTTTTTTTGTTTTTTTTACCTCTTTTACCTTTTTTAAATTTGAAAGCTACTTTATATTTGTTCTGGAAAAATTCTGAAAAAGTTGACATAGACCTGAAATTATTCATTCCACACAAATGTCACATGGTTCTGGTCCAGAGAAGCACATTATAGTGCTGAGATAATGAAGATCATCCCTTATCTCATTTCTGTATTGCCCTGCAGCCACTGGAAGTTGTTAGGTGATAACGCCTATGATGCCTGTCAAGAGATGTGGAAAGTTGCCTAAATGATAAAAACCCTCATCCTACAGGTCGCCAAAGTCCTCTTTGTAGGTTGATACTTTCCCACAGTGCCTGGCAACGCAACAATGCCATGCCCGGCTGTGACCAATCGGCACTTTCACTCCACCATCCACACGCGACCTCACTGCAATTTTTCACTGCAGCAATGAACTCCACTGAGCACAAAAAGCTCACCCACCTCTGTGAAGAAGAGGGCTGGACACGGAACATCCCCCGGCCATTGTGCGGCTAAAGAGCTTGGTTTGCCGACCCCCCTCCTTTCTCCAGTCCTTCAACTCTCATTCCTGCCCATTGGAATCCTCTTGACTAGGACATAAAGCATTCAATGAAAGTGACTTTTATAGACTTATTCGAGCTCATCTTCACATACAAACTGGCTTCATACCTGCGAGTGAAAAGATTTAGTGTTGGGCCACTGAGCCATCAACTAATGGCATTTCCATTGAACTGCGTTATTGTTGGTGTTCCTCAGGGCTCTATAGCTTGCCCACTCGGGTAGACGCACACGTTGCCCAAGGATGACCCGGTAATCAGCTATTTAAATGAAAACCATTGAGTCGCAATTGGGAAGTGAAAAGCATGTCCAAACCTGTTATGTGCTCCCTAGAGGTGGTCTATGTGCAGATTTGTCGTACAGATTAAAAAGGCAACATTGAATGGGCTGGATAAATTGTCCCACTTGACTTTTGTTGTGCGTGCACCTGTGAGTGAAGCAGCGTGGGATTGCTCCTCACAGTTCACCAAATCCTCTTTTGCTCAGTTCAAATGGCTTTCTATTCTCTTTAGTCACCCCGAGTTTGTTAAACTGGACAAAGAAAAGAAATCAAAGTCAGTAAAGTGAGTGTGAAAAAAAGGCATAATCTCAGATGTAAGTGATAGAAAATATGTTTGGTAAAGGGTGAGTTGTCACTGAGGATACATAAGGATTAATCGCCTTAAATTATAGCATCACGAAAAATAGACGCACCAAGCAGTCTGAAAATGACCATAAATAACGCATACACCACTGTTGATGCTAAAAGTCACCGACGTTAAACTGACATTCACATGTATGTCGTTTATCTTTTAGAGGGAGCGAATCTTCAAATGTGGCCCAGTGACGTGAGCCCCAAATCACGCAGAGGGATCCTACGAAGAGCTGTATTTTCTGAAGAACAGCGAAAAGAACTGGAGAGAACTTTTCGCAGACAGAAGTACATCAGCAAGACCGACAGAAACAAACTGGCAGCTGATCTCAGCCTCAAGGAGTCGCAGGTATTTGATCGACGCATCTCTGAACCTACACAATAGAGGAATTGACATGTAGCATCTTGTATACTTCTAGAATGAGGAAAATCACTAAAAACTCATTTCAAATGATGCACTAGTATAACAGTGTTTAATACATAATGTAAAATTTTATCCATTATGTGTAAATTACTCACAAACTCAGCTAATTGGCTTCAACAGAACTGTTTCAGTCTATAATATCATTTCATTATTTTTTCTTTCTGATCCATTAATCTCCATCCTTTATTTTTAACATTTTTTAAATAATATTTTATTTCTGTTTTTTATAGGACATTACAGTTACACTCATATGACAACACAACATCCCCAACATCTGACAAAAAACACATAAAAAAAAATCTCCATCCGTTTTAAGCCAACTGTTAAAAAAAAAGACTAGTTCTGAATGTGAAAAAAAGAATTTCATTTACTATCCCATCACTAATGGCACTAAGCTGTTGGGATCTTTCATGTCTTATACATTAAAAAAAAACAACCAAAAAACCCTAAAGTTTCTAATGGTAGTGTCATCATTCAGATTGACATGTGATGAATATCACATCAAATCAAATGTATCCATATAGCGCCCGGTCATAAGAACAGTGCTTTACATATGGAGCTGGTCTAAACAGACTCTTGGATTAGTTGTAATAGAAAGCCAACAGAAAATAAAACTCCTCTCCACCCTCCTGTTGCTCTTAGGTGAAGATCTGGTTCCAGAATCGGAGAATGAAATGGAGGAACTGTAAGGAGAAGGAGATTCACAACAGTCGCTCTCCTATGGATGAGCTGATGGCCCGCGGTCTGGCTCAGGAAGAGGAAGAACCATCTCCCAATTACACTGATGCAAAATTAACCAGATCGGCATCAGAGAAAAGCCACAGGGACACATGAGAACTGTCATCATCCACTGATCCCTCCATAGGACTGAGAGTCTGTGACTGACGTGGATGACACTGTGTAAAGCCTAACACTGATTGTAGTGACGTCTCCTTCAGTGCATGTAGCTGTGTTGTTGCATCATACATGTAATAGTTTAATAAGTTGCTTGGTCAATCATCTCATTGCATTTCACTGGCCTCAGTAAACAATTTCACGGTTAGTACACTGACAAGTCTTTCCAGGAAACACTCCCTTATAAATGCAATCAGCTAAGGGGCAAATGAGTCACTTCCCTTACTGCCTTTTTATATCATTTTTTTAAAAATTTTTTTAATGTTTTGGTAAGCTTTACACTAATACTTTTACAGTCATTTTGTAAGTCAAATTACTTTTGGAATATTTTGTAAATATATTTTCTCTTCTTTATCACCTGTAAATAAAGTATTTCAATGCATCCTGAAGTCTGTATTACTTAGATTCAGTGCTTTTATGCTCCTTAGATTAGATTAGACTTTATTGTCATTGTCACTTGTACAAAGAAATTGGAAGTTAGAATAACACCACAGATACTGAAACGTTCTATAAAAGGTCTGCCCTCCCAAAAAAGTCTTCAAATTGATTTAACAAAGCATATAGATAAGAGCCTTCATCGTAATTACTGCAGTGGTTAATGTACAGTATTTCAGCTGGAATAAGTCCTTTAACCCCAACTGATGTAGCGAATAGCTTCTTATTTTTTAAACAGCCAGTTTGGAAAAGAGCATAGAATGCAGAAAAAGACCATTACATGGTAAATATTGCGCAATATAGAGACTGTACAAATTAGATTTTTTTTATTTAAGAAAATAACATTTCTAGATTGAAATCAATTTAAAACTGGGATAGGCTCCAGTGACCCCCACGACCCTACAAAGGATAAAGCCGGTTTTGAAGATAGATGAATGAATGAATAGTAAAAGTACTATTTAAACTAAATACAACACAGAAATTGTACTGTCAGAATAACTCTTCAAAAAATATGTATTTGAAGCATAGGGGTGAAATTATGGAAAACTGTGGAAAAGTATGGAATTTGTTTGTCTATCATCCATCCATCTGCCCATGTCTCGACACTGTGCAGCAGAACTGGTGCAACGATGAATGTATCATGTAATGAAGGTTAAAGGTGATCCAGATTGGCTGGGACTTTTTTTTCCTGGCCTTAGAAATTCCTATAAATGTAGAAACAATGCAACACTGCAATAACGCTCAAAACACTGATGCAGATTCAACTTTATTTTTAATCATTATTATTTTATGCCTGAGGTTCAAACGCAAGTGTATTTCCAACAACAATACTGTGAGAAGTACAAGACATCATTTACATATTTTTTTCAAGATGCAATACTACTGTTAACAATCCATTGTAGGGAAGGTGCTGCATTTCAGGATGCGGAGGTACGTTTTCACTTTGTGGGAATCTCTGCGGAAACAGTAGAGCAGGTCCTGGTGGTCCACAGAGTTGAGTTCTCCTCGTTTGTAGAAAGAAATGGCAGAAAACGGATCCAAACTCTCTGGAGAGATGTAGTTTAGAAAGTTGCCGTTCAATCCAAGTCGCTTCATCTGTGGAAGAAAAACAGAAACATCTGTTACAGTGTTATAATAAATAACATACAGCTCATTTTGTGAAAATTGCGCTGAAAATCCAAACAAACATGCTTCGCCGACATACAGCATAAACAAAAATAAAGAAATTATTTCACTGTATCTCAGAAAAGGAGCAGGAACAAACAGAGTTAACAAACAGTCAAATGAGCAATCTATATTCATTGCTTACAAACGAATGTGGATTTGTTTTGTTCACAGTACTGAAGGTACTGAAGGCATTTTTTATTTCTAGCAGTTGTCATTTCCTGTGAATAAATATTCTGAATGACAATAATAGATTGCATTTATATAGCGCTTTTCTATACATTTAAGGCACTCAAAAGCACTTTACATTGGCCTCACATTCACACACCAGTGGGCGGCTGCTGCCATGCAGGATGCTGCCAATTAAGGGTTCAGTGTCTTGCTCAGGGACACTTCGACATGTGGAGAGTCAGAGCCAGGATTCAAACTACCGACCTTTCAGCCATTGGACAACCCTCTCTACCAACTGAGCCACAGCCGCCCCACAATAGAATAAATGAACCTCTAATTTCTTCATTTCTGTCCATTCTGCAAAAAGTAAGACCTGACGACACAACACACCCACCGGCTCATTAACTATTAAATGACCTCTTACCCTCTCCGCCACTTTAATCACACCATCTTTCAGCTCCCGCACTATGTCACTGATCTCCAGTGCTTTATTGGATCTATATTGGTTGAAATCGGGATTCTGGTCCTGCGACATGCTCCAGTGGAGCTGTGAAAGTGGGTCACCCCAGGCCATCAGAAGTCTCAGGATCACCTCTGTCAGCTCGTCTCGCTGCACATAAGAAAAGCCTTCAAATATGGTACAAACCTAAGTTCATAATAGGAGTCATAAAACAGATAAGAGGAGATGGGACAAGATAAGGACATGAGAAAAAAAAGACATCAAATAAGATAAAATAAGATGAGAAGAGACAAGACAAGGGAATAAGATAAGAGATCAGATAAGGTAAGATGAGAGAACATCAGAAGATACGAGACAAAATAAGAAGTGTAATAAGAGAAGATGAGATAAGAAGAGATCAGTTTAGGTAAGATAAGATAAAATGGGAATGGATAAGATTTTATTCATCCCATGGAGTGTTAACAGCAACAACATATAAGAAGCAAGTGCAGGGAAAAAGATAGGTAGAAAAACCACAACTGAATGAAAAAAATAAATATAAAGTGTTAATTAAAGACATTTGGCATTTATTTCAATAATGGATATACAGAATTTGAATTAAACATTAACTATCTTTTTAATATATTTACGTTGTGATTGTCATAGACATGGTGTCAAGTTTACTGAGAGCTGTTATAAAGTCTGATGGCTGTGGGGAGGATACATAATAAATAAGTAAAGTGTATAGTTAACTTGTGTGAAAGATGCAGTGGATTTTCCACATCGACACACATCCACAGATACTCACCCCTAGTCTCTGCGCCTTCTCTTTATCATCTGGGGTTAGAATTGTGTACGTATGACATCTCTGCTTTCCTATAAAGTTCTTGCTGGGAAGGTATTGATCCTACATACATGTAAAGATAGATGTACATAACAGAACCAACATAAGAAGAATGATGATCAATGGCAGGATATAAAAGATGATGAATGTTTAAAAAAAAAAAAAAAAAAAAAGAACTCACAAATTCAGAGTGCAGGTCGGTGGAGATGCCGTGCATTCTTGAAGACTGCTGTATGACCCTGTCGAAGAGATCTGCCAGGGAAGGGACGTGACAAGCATCCTGCCCGTAGGAACAGATCGGAGCAGCGTCAACCATCAGGGAATACTTCAGGTACACCAGAGCCACGACAGCGAACCAGGCTGCAAAGCAAGAAGAAGCATTGACATCAAAGTCCCTCACATCACCTTAAATGTCAGGTTTGATTTCATAAACTGTCAGTTTACCCTTTTCCATTGTTCCCCGTCTGGTGATGGAGTCAGAAATGAGTAGGTCAGATCTTCTTTCCCTAGAGTTATTCCTGGGTGATTCATTTATTTGGTCAGTGATGACGTCCACTGACAAAACAAATCAGTTTGAAGACACGGTTATTTTTTTTTTCCCCCTCTCTCTTTGCGTGTCACATGCTTGACTTACTTTCCTGTTCATTGAAGAGTAGGCGAAACTAACCCAGGCAGAAAAAAAAAAGTATTAATCAATGTATAGGTTCAGTCATTTGTCATAGGAAACTGAAAAAAACAAACGGACTTTAAAGGAGGACACACACTCCTTTAGGTTGAAAGAACCCATACAATGTCATTATATTTGAAGTGCTTCAGAGCCAATTAATGTTGACTTCACTTTTTTTTTTTTTGCATTTTTCTCATCTGTGCACAAAGGAAAACAATACACCATTAAACATATTCATGCATGGGGATAATTGGTGCTTGTTAGGGCAACGTATCAACGTTGAAAATCACCGCATTTATTTGAAACCACAAGACAGATGATGTTCTGTTCGACACACAACAAGAAAATGAATATTCACACAAAAAAGTATTGAGTCAAGCTATGGTTTAACAACCCATCCGAGGTCCGTTAAGCTCGATGGTGAAAACAAGGCTATTCAGATGTAAAGTGGGTAATTTATCTTCTCATTAGCTCTACTAAGAACGGTCAATACCACAGGACTGTCCATTGTTTACAGTCATGAATCATTTGGAAGAGTTTGATGGCGGTCAAGTTTCCTTATCAGTGTTTGTTTAATGTTTGTGATCAGTGTTTGTTTAATGGTTTGTAAAAAAAGTCGGCTCAACCTTTCATTTTTGTAGCAAGGTTAAAAATGTATGTTTTTTTTTAAGAACATTTTAAAATGCTGGTCAACAATCGTTCTTAACAATGAAGTAGGGTTCTTCACCATTACTCTGCCCCCTTGTGGTGAAATAATGATGTCTCATGTGAGTACATCCCTTGAAAAAAAAAAAAAAATCAAAAAAATTAAAAGTATAAATCGGTCTGTTTAGCAGCACTACACAAAGTTTACAGCAAAATAACCAAGAAAACATTTTATTAAGAAAACATTTTATTAAACTTCTTCCACATACACATTTATAAAGATGTCATAAATACAGTACATCAAGATCCTTTAGAGAAAATATACAGTAAATTTGCTCATTTTGATACTATATACAAGAAAGAGTGCATTCCATTACCATGTGCTGTGAGCGCAGGTCAACGAGCTGCGGAGACGACGAAGGGTTTGGGTGTCAGAGTTCTTCGCTATCTAATATTTCTTTCAGTGTAAAGTACTTTACCCAAATCTTCTCCATCTCAAATTCCTGCTGGATTTTCCATTAAATGTTGCATTTTAAAAGGTAGAATCGCATACATTTGATCATTCCACCGCAGACATAAAGGTCATTTTTACGTATAAATATTTGTCCGTTTAACATCTGTGATATTTCCACTTGCGTGTGGCCGCTGCGATGTTTGTATCCCTTTTGTGCCATGGGAAGACGTGATTGAGACCCAGGGTACCGTCGGGTTGCACGGCACCACTGAGCACATACAGCTGTGACCGTCCGGGACGCACCATGGTCGTGGCGCATCGAAGGTTAATGAGGAGCCACTGGTGCAGAAGATGCTGGGTGTCGTACGGAAGCAAAGGGCCCTGGTGGATGAACTCCACCCGACCCTCCACTCCAAATTCGGGCTCTCCTCTGAGAAAGCGGCGCCGGTGGATTTTAGCTGTAACGGCTGTGGGAAAGAGAAGAATATGACATGGGTGACTCTGGCCCGTGAACTTTAAACTCACGTGCACATGTTTACACAAACACATATTCTGTCATTTTCTTCTGAATCTTACCGAAGTCGTCCTGGCAAAAGGCATCCAAGACCGTTTTCAAGGCAGGAGACTCTTGCACAGATGGACAGTTTTGACAGACGGGCTTAGGTAGATCTGTAAAAGGCAAAAAAAGCAAATGTCTATCAATCGTTGAGAAATGTATCCCCACGTATGTGTACATATTCCACACCTAACTTATATCCACATCATTTGCATTGGTTGTAACCTCCATCTGTACATAGTGTATTTATTTATCTGTTATATATTGCACTTCTGCTATTTGCACTTCTGATTAGATGCTAAACTACATTTTGTTGCCTTGTACTTGTACTGAGTAATGACAATAAAGTTGAATCTAATCTAAAAAATGTATTCCTAGAAAATGGAAATTTAAGACACCGTCCTTCCAATCTGTGATTAAAAGTAGTCAACAGTTGTGTGAACCTGGAGAAAACAACCTACTGGATTAAAAATAGGTGCTATCTTTTACAAAACATGGAACCATTTATAAACAACATGGGAAATTTACCAGCACACTACATTGGTTCAGCTCTATATACCTGAGCAGGGCTTGTAGGATTTAAGACGTCAACATGTCTCTGTGACTCATGAGGTTCACTTTTTTATGTTTTTCTTTTTTTATATGCTGTCTCTAACCCTGCAATTGTGGGTTGGGGATGTCTCCTTGTGTATGAATGTAAATAATATTATCTAATTAAAAATCTAAACAAAACGATATAAAAAAGGAAAAAAAGCAGCAGTTTAATATTCCACTAGTGCCTATATAATACGCAGATTGATTTGGCAGCAAAGTCACAGAGCGAGTAGGTTCAAGTAAATTAGAGTTAAGGTTATGATAACTCCGTTTGTGTGTACCTTTGGCGAAGTGGCTGAATTTGGGATGCGGAGACAAACACATGTCCTCCTCGGCAGGAAAGCGGTCACAGTTAAGAGCCTCAGGCCACGGGTGTCCCTGACAGGCCAGCACCGGGGCACAGCTGTCTCGCACTGCCTCACACAAGCTACGGCAGGGCTGAATAAAACTGAAAGAGAGAGGAGACGGAATGTTACACACCAGATATAAAACACAACGAAAAAAAAAAAAAAGAGGAGATGACAAACATACGTACGTGTCAAGACAGACTGGAGCGATGAGGGAGCAGAGGAATGCCTGGGCCTGTGGGTGACAGCCTGTCTGCAGCAGGGGCCTCCAGTCCTCCGAGCGGGGCACCACCTCTCTTTCTAGGTTACTGTGGCCCAAAAAATTAGGTAGACGCATCTCGGAGTATCCCACGTCTTTGCACACCTTCATCTGGTTGGGGATGGCGACGCAGCGGGTTGACTGACCCATATCGAAGGCCATTAAAGGGTTAACGGAGGCCAGGAGAGCGACAGCGAAGAGTGACATCATACTGACGGTTAAGAGATGTGGAGACTGACCCGAGGATGTTGTCAGAAATCAGTGCAGGCTTTGACTGACTCAACTGGGGCTGTCGGGTTTATATAGTTGGCTCAGCCAGGCTCATCAGCCTCTCAGTCTGTTATCAACTACCTATCAAAGACGCAGAGACGATGTGTTTGGAGACAACGGCTTGTTTTGTGATGACTGCAGACAGGAGGGGGGGGGGATTAAGCATATGGGAGGTGTGTGAGCTGAGCAGGGTGAGGAGGGGGACAATAGGCAATTATAGCCCAGCTTTCACATTCACGTGAGGTTCGATCTACTGTAACTTTTTTTTTCCCACAAGACGAGCTAAAGAAGATAGAAGAAGAGTTAGGATTAAATAAAGATTTAAAGAAAAAATGTTTTATGTAGTATATTTAATAGTAAAGAACACAGCTCGAGTCTCTTTGAATCTGTGAAGTACAGTGAATACATTTACTGAACAGACCTTTGGTACAACTTGATGTTTACAGTCTCGGTACGTCTTCCTGAAATAATACAAATAAAATGAAGTCCCAAAGTTGCGAAACATGCAAAAACATGTTAAAAGGTCACAACCTGGAGTCTCTAAAGGTTCACAGAGAAATTAATTTTTGTGGTTTGTTTGTACAGACTAACAGTCTCCTCCATATTGCCAGTGTCTTTCATGTGTCCCCCCGCTTCCTAATTGGAGGGTTTCGTCAGCAGAGCCTCCAGTTCTCATTAGCAAAGTGGCGTCTCTTCTGCCTCACCTGGCTTTGATCTGCCTATGACAGGCACGCAACTCGCATGCACAGACCAAATACTATCAACCAAAATCTTTTACTGGTCTGTTTGATGCAGTGGCAGTAAAAGAAAACTCAGCATTATGAGATAAAATGGCACATTCACCAATGAAGTCTCAAGGTCTGAAAAATCAGCCATGTCAAATAAATAAAATGTATATTTATAAACTAATGTGCGCGTCACTAGAACATCGAAATGACAATCAAGAACACGGGAGAAATGTGTTTGTAAAGCAGACACGCACTAAGTCATAACATGCAAATATCCACCCTGGACAGATCTTATCCCAAGACGCAGACCAGGAGCGACAGACACGAGTGTTAATTTGACTGTTTGTGTCTCATACGTCGGCCTCTTCATCCGACAATAGCAGCGCGTTACAGCATATTTGTTTGGATGTCGTCTGCCTCCAGAGCTGTGATCTTTATCTGGGTCCTGTCCCTATGGGCCTTTTGAGACTTTCCCTCATGAATCAGGTCTCTATCCACGCCGGCCCTGTCACAGCCTCGTGCAGTCAGACAAACCAATGTGATTTCTGGTTGATTGTTAAATACTAATGAAAAATAAATGAAAATAAATACAAGTAAGACACTAAATATTAAATGCTGTACATCCCCCTCCCTAAAAAAAAAAAGAAAAAAAAAAAAAAAAGACATGTCAATGTGAAATGCAATCCTATTGGCCCAACCCTATGACAGCCCCGTCTCCAGCCAGCGCCCTCTGTCAGCCACCCTTTAAGCAAACTTTTACAGCCCGATCTGATGAGTGGACACGGTTTCTCAATCGGGTAGACGAGTGCAGACCCTGAGAGGGGACTAACTGGGCAATTAGAGTCACAGACCAATTTGGGAGAACAATAGGTCCACACATTTAACACGCTCCCCCTGCCAGGAGCCCAGTAGGGGTCTGTTGTTGGGCCTAATGGCTGCCCTGTAGACAGTGTGTCTCTCTTGGCAATGTGTTGTATAGCCCAGCCTCAGTTAATGTGAATGTGATGCTGTTAGCTGAATGGACACCTGTCTGAGAGCTACTACAACCACAAATATGCGGCTGCTAAAACATATGGGGCATCATTAGTGCAATATCATACAAGTGTTGTTATTGACTGAAGATACCACGTACTGGGCTTTACACTTTGTAAGTGCACATCATTCCAGTAAAAGCGGTTGGACTCTGTGAATTAGTAATTTTTCCTTTAATTTTTTTGCCAAATATTGATAAATGTTTTACCCCATATAACTGAACATTACAACTGTTTTCTTACGATTAATGCAGAGTATTTTATAAACATTTGGAAGAACAGATTTGCATGATGCTCTATCTACAAACTGGTGCATGTGTAAAATAAGTAGTCATCAGTGTGCAGGGTATCAGTACATATTAGTACACAATTTGTTTTGAGACCTTTTTAAACATTTCGTGCTGAAAAGAAATACCATTAGTGCGGCAAAACAGAATAGACTATACACAGGCCTTGCGCTTTACTGCTGTGACAGCAGACGTGTTGACAGCCAATAACATCTTGCACTAGACCTGAACAGGAAATACTTCTTCATGGTACGTAGTAGCATAATAAATTGGCAAATCAGGAAACTGAATAAAACATATTATTTATGATACAGATCAATTACAGGCAGTGTTTGGATGATAGGTAAAATCGTCTCCAAGTAACATCAACTGTTCAGTGTTAGTCACTGAGTCCAGACCTACTGATGTTTTTTCAAGACGGCACGAATGAATTTCAAATGCTATAGATGTGGTTTAAAAGGAGAGGAATATCTTCTATAAAACCTTTTGAGACAGCGTTTGCCTTAGAATAGTCCCCATTAGTAGAGTGAAAAAACAAACCACCTGAGACTTACATCAAAGACAGGGGTGTGTGTGTGAGTGTGTGTATGTGTGTGTGTGGGGGGGGGGGCTGGCTGAGATGGGCTCGCTTGTGGCGCAGTGGGCGCCGAGAAAGGCTGTCTCCTCCCAGCATAAGAGGGACTCCT
>JAPTHA010000024.1:21302613-21327528 GCA_029814585.1 Gymnapogon annona
TCTCTGTATATTACTATATAACAATAAGGGTATAACTATAGAACTGTATAACTATATAACTGTGTATTACTATATAAATCATGATGTCTCTGTATATCAATAAATAACAATATAACGGTATAACTATAGAACTGTATAACTATATAACAGTATATTACTATATAACCCATGATGTCTTTGTCTTTTACTATATAACAATAAGGGTATGGCTATGGAGCTGTGTGGCTATGGAGCTGTGTGGCTATGGAGCTGTGTATTACTATATAACAATAAGGGTATAACTATAGAACTGTATAACTGGAACTGTATATTACTATATAACAATAGTGGTATAACTATATATCTGTATAACTATATAATTGTACTATATATCTGATGTTGTATCTATTGATCTTTACTGTTGCACTCAGTCTGTTGTTTTCTTTTCTTTATTTCTATTTATATATTCATATTATTCTGATTTACTCTTATTTTTCATCATATTTGCAGTATCTCTGTGTGTGTGTCTTGTCTTATATGTGCTGCTGTAACCGGAAATTTCCCTGCAGGGAACTAATAAAGGTATCTAATCTAATCTAATTCAGCGTAAATATGCACAGTATGTTTTAAATCTGCATATGAATCTTCATCAATAACAAACGATCGGTGTTGTGTGCATTATAGGTTAAGTTGTCAAACAAGCAACTAACACAAGAATCTATGAGATGGAAAGTGGTCCATTCGTGATCTAATTACGGGCTTTTTAATTTGCAATAAGAAAAGGGTCTTCATTTAAAAAAGGCTCTTTAGTCATTCACCTTTAAATTTAAATGATCATCTTTAGACAGAATGTTGTCCATTTTGCATCCTTTTCAATGGAACGGTCATGATCCAAACATGTTATGTGTTTTACAGACAAGTACTGACAAATAGTCAAAATCGAGGAAGTTTTTCGTTGTAAAAAATATGTGATTTTGATACTAATACGCAAAAGGTGAAGGAAGAACTCCTGTGCACATGAGACGTAGCTACTACACCCATGATCATCAGTAGTAGAGAGATAGAGGCAGGAGAGCACAAAGAGAGGAGGCGAGAGGGAAGACAGGGAAAGGAGGAGGAGGAGGAGGTCTGCGCAGACTCCGCCTCCGGACTCGGATCGTCTCGCATTCCTTATTCACGGCCTCTCACGTTGTGGATAGAGAGAGAAAGGGGAGAAACAAGACGGCCACAGGAAGAAGAACAAGAAGAAAGAGGAGAAGTAGTGGAGCTGCAAAACGACCATGGCAATATCCACAACGTCTCAGCTTGAGATAGTGTCCGATCACAGCGCGCGTCTCCGACCGTCGACCGTGGCACCGGACATGCAGTCGCACAATAGACAGAGTCCAGATGAATGAGGAACTACCTGGGCCGTGGACAAAATGAGGGTCATCTTCATCCAGAACGCCGGTTTTGTCGCAGCTTTCTCGCCTTTTAGACGTGAGTCGGTGACGTTGGCAGCAGTTAGGACGATAGATAATGTGAACGAGCAGGAATTAACCACAGCTAGATCATATCATCCAACTGAGGAGTGAGATTATAACGACATTAGAAAGAAAGAAAATTGTAAGAATTTTAGGCTCTTTTATTTTATTGCGACTGAGCTTGCACATACATTATAGTCAGTGTGTATCACCTTTGAATCGAAAGTGGATTCAGTTTCCGGCTGCTGTCGAAATCTGAAGACATATTAGGCTACATTATTGACACTAGGTTTAATCATAGCCAGTAATATTAGGTTATATCATGTCAGTATAAGTCGATATAACGTCATTTTACCCTTTTCCTGCTTAATCCATTATTAGACTGATTATATAGCAATAATAACATGAATAGGTAGTAGAAATAATCATTCACTCTGCTTAAAGCCAAGTGATCATCTAAGACAATCTGGAAATGTTGATTTCCATATATAATATGATTAGTAGGCTATGTGATATTCCTTGTAATTTATTTATTTATTATTACTATTATTAGGCCTATAAGTATTATATTATCATTAGTAGTAGTAGTTTGAAATATTTAACAGTGGGAAGTTTGTTTAAGCACTTCCCTAGTGAGATGGAACCCGCTTATTTATCGCCCCACCGGAGGGCATCACGTCCAGAAACCCTGAAAGGACAGACCTCCGCGGTCGCACCCGCCAGGGGAGACCGCTCCCCTCCGCCTCCGCCTCCACCACTACCTGCCGGCACCTCACCTGAGGAGACGCCGGCAAGTAGTGATGGAAGGAGAAACTCTGGCGTGAAAAAACACCACCACAAGCACAACCTCAAACACCGCTACGAGCTGCTGGAGACGCTGGGAAGAGGCACGTACGGAAAAGTGAAGAAAGCCATCGAGCGACACTCCGGCAGAGAGGTGAGATGCGTAAAAGACGCGCGTCATTGGGCTTTTGGTGCGTCCGCCCGCTTGTAATGCATCCATTGTACTGTAACGCCCCCCTTCTTTTTAGAAACTTCTGCAGAAAACGCTGATTGTAAAACGAGTGCTCAGTTGTACTCAGAGGCTTGTGTGTGTACTTCCCCCGCTGGGAATTCCCCCACGGTTCAAAAGGGCCCACGGGGCCGGGGAGCTGCGGCTGCACACGCCGCTCCTCCGCCAGGCCTCAGGACCGGATACTGGAGAGCAAAGGCAGCTACTGACTGAATGATGTGACTCTGCTGGAAAATAGCAAACTATCCCTCAGAGGCAAAATCGTTTGCTTATCAAGTTTTGAGTGAATTTCACATCATCTTTCACTTTGAGTTTTGTTTTTAGTTGCTTGAATCTGATTCATGTTTTTTGTTTGTTTGTTTCCTCTTAAAAAAACCCTCGATCTCTGACTTTGCTATTGAAAATATATCCTATACTCATTTGTCCACAACACGTCCTTGCAGAACCAAACATCAATCTAAAAATTGCCACGTGTGGCAAAATTTGACCCCTGTCCCAATTCTGGCAGGACATGGTGGACTTTCCATGTGCTCAGAATGCCAGGGGGAAACTTAGTATAGGTCAACAATGCCCCCCAATGATTTAATAGCTCCATGAATGCATGTGTGATGGGAGGGGCATCAATCGTCCTGTAATGTTTATTCTCCATCTGCCAGTACCATGGGTACTTCTTCAGTGTATTTTCCTATTCAGCTGCCAGAGCATCACATCTAATATGAGGTGTCTTTTGTTCATTACATTAGCTTGTTAATCTTTTATATTATATTATATTATATATTCTGGATTTGGTGAAAATATTTCTTATACAAGTGATGTTTCGATGCTTTTCTCCAACATGGCTTCAATGACTGGTTTGACAATTATGTTTCTGCAAAACAAACAATCATTTTTGTTATTTATTTTATTACAAGAATTTCCCTACATTCTTGTTTTTCAAGTAGTATGTTGTATATGTCAGCAAAGTCCTCGAAGAAGCGGTGCCTCTGCACATTGACTACCAGCTGAAAGCAGACAAAACATCTCTCAGACATCCACCTCACGGGCCACGTGCATTCGGCACCGCGTAGCTCGAGTTTACTTGACCTCTGACCCAGATAGTCTCTTGAGTCCAAATGGCAGATACAACAGTGCGGTGAGACTGTTACGCAATCATCCTCAGGTCCTGTACCCTTTCCTGTTTCCTTTCTCTAACTAAATGACAGGAGCAGAAAAACACGTGCACATACTCCGTGCTGAGTGGACAGGCGATTCTTGAGATGGATTGATTCAATGTGGCCACGTTTGGTTTGTTAGTATAAGTGGAACTGAGTGACTGTCTGCTCTCATTTACAAAATAATGCAGCATGTTGTTCAGTTTGGCTGGTCAGTGGAAACATTATATGGGATGCTGTTGGATATTATAGTTTGGCTATATGACACACTCACGTGATTGCTACTTCTAGACAATGTATTCTGTGTTTGTGTCCTCATGGAACCGACAGACAGTATGTGTGATTTAATGTATTATTTGCCATATATGACTTTAGTTGAATGGTTTTGGTAACAGTCATGCCTGAAATGGGCAGTGACACATTAAAGGCCATCCACAGCAGGAAATGAGATTGGAAGGGAAGGTTAATATCCTGTACCCATCAGGAGGGGAGGGGGGCAGTTAGTGCAGAGACATAGGGAACCCCAACCATCACAACAAGAGAAGGACAACCTCTGTCAAAGAGGTTACAGAGTCATATTAATATGAGCACTAGATTACATCACTCCCTAAATATGGATACACTGGAGAAGTGGGGGGGGGGCGCACTGACATTCCTCAGCTATATGTAGTGTTTTTGAAGAAGTATTATGATTCCTGGCTGGTTGAGAATATCATTCTCTGGATTAGTAAGGATCTCTTTGACCCCCCCCCCCCAAGTCTGACTCAGAAACACTCAACACATCAGATGA
The DNA here is from genome assembly GCA_029814585.1 of Gymnapogon annona. NCBI lineage: Eukaryota > Metazoa > Chordata > Actinopteri > Kurtiformes > Apogonidae > Gymnapogon > Gymnapogon annona. The sequence goes on from JAPTHA010000024.1 coordinate 21,307,009, forward strand.
TCACGGTCTGTAGAAAACCCAGAGAGAATGAGTCTGTGATGAGTACTTCATCTATTTTAATGGCCTGAGAAAGCGCTGGAAGATGTCAGGCTCCAATGAAGCAAAACATGGACTTTCACTTCAAACAAGCACTGTTGTGAACTTTGGGGTGACCCAAAATGAAACTAGCCCCCATACCTGGCAGAGGCCGACATGAACAGTAATGCGGTGCCTGTTTACTCTGACTGACAGTAATAGGGATCCACTTAAGGACAAGCGTAGCGGTGTCAGCCAGCTGGCTGGGCTGGCTGATCTGCAGTCCTGTTTAATGATCCACGTCGAGGTCAGGGCAGGGGAACATGAGGAGATACACTGAAGATATTTGGCTGTTTCTCAAGCCTAATGTGGGAGGGCAGGCTCACCAAGTTCACTGAGTTGACATACAGTGTGGAATTAAGATCATGGAAGTTTAAGATTGATTACTACTCTTTCAGGAGAAAACAGTGTTTTGGTTTAAGGCACCAGCCACAGTTAAGTTTTCTTGCCTCTGTGTGCAACGTTTGTAGATCACCTCTCCATCATTTCCCAAATCAAATACCTGAATTAATTCTTTGCTGTAAATGCAGGAAGGTCAGACATTCCATTTTGTTCTCTTATACCATTCGTCATGTTTCTGGAATCAGGTATAAAATGTTGGTGATTCTTATGAGGTAAAGGAAAACATCAGTGTTAAGACACTTTGAACATTAACAATCATCAACACTGCAGGCAGACCCCACTGGACCCAGTGTTGTTTATTACAGTATGATTCCTTTAAAATTCTATGCAATCAAGGCATGCTCTAGATGGGAACTATTCTGGTTTGGGGTTATTTTTATTGATGTACACGGTAATTAGCTTGGCACTCACTACTGCCTGTGGTTTGTGCTGCATGGAATAAAGCTGGGCTCCTCAGAATACTACCGCTTAGCAAAGGGAGGACAAAAGTTTAAACTAACAGACTTTAAACTGAACAGACTCTATAGAGGCCTGATCAAAGAAAGCACAGGGTTCAATCCAGAATGTTTAGGCTACAATTATAGTGACATGTGCTAGACTGTGTACTTTTGATTGGTTTATTTGGAGTAGGCCGCCAACCTCTCATTAAAGGAGTGCACAGGATAGAGGTTTGAATGCATCCAGTTGCAGCTACCATGGTGGCACTGTCATGGCAGGGAAAAATCATCATATCAGACGTAGTTTACAGTTGAAAACCATCTAGCAGGCCCGTTACACACATAGCAGACTTACTTATTTGACCTAATTTACTTGATTGTCTTTCCCATAAAACAACCAGTCTGCTTTTCTGTTATAAATGTAAGTAAATGTAGGCTGTAAACTGTACTTAATTGGAATTACTAAAAATAAGTAGAACAGTAAAACGGTTGTGATTGAATGTGTTCTCAAGAGCTCCTCGACAGGGGAGGAAACATGGCTGTTTCAGAGGTTGAATCAGTGACCTGTGATTTATAGATGAGCACCTTGACCTCTAAGACTTCCTGCCATCCTCCGGAGATCATGAAAAATTTACACCTCTCCTCTTTTTCAAGGTACATGGTCCCTGGAGAGGAGGCTTTTTTTTTGTTATAACGGCTGCTCTCAGACTGATCGTAGCTACAGATACCATTAGACTGTACTTCAACCAGTATTATGACCACTTCAGTGGAGTCCCAGCCTTCCAAGGTCTTAGGTCCAGTCCAAACAGTGACTTCCACCTGGTTAAATACAGGCTGAGGATACGAGGAGTACAAAGCATGCTTGTACTCCTTGATGTACTACCTTGATGTTTTGCTTTTAAATTACAATGTTAAAACGGGATGACACCTTTTCATTTGTCTGGTACACCTTTTGTCTTAGCAAGGTCCAAACATAAGGCCAGAGGTTACGATGAAGGCCATAGAGGAACTTGCTTGCTAAAGGCATGCATCACATGACGATTATACTCTGCGGGAATACATTGATAAGATAATGACACAATAATTTGTCCTGAATTCCTGAAGTCCTTTTTTCAGTTCAATATTTAGACAAAATAAAGTCCTATATAATTAGAATGAAAAGAAGGAAGTGTGTTTGTTATTATTAGTTCTGTATCTAAAAATCTAGTGTCCAAATTCTTGTCTTTCTGAAATGTAACTGAATTATCCTCTGTGTTTTCAGGTCGCCATCAAATCAATTCGGAAGGAAAAGATCAAGGATGAACAAGACATGGTTCACATCCGCAGAGAGATTGAAATCATGTCATCACTCCGCCACCCACACATTATTTCTATTTATGAAGGTGAGGGTCGGCCGCATGCCTGTGAATACATGTGCACAAGGAAACGGGGAAGTCATGAACATACATGACAAATCAAACACATTGTTTGACTCGTGCACACATAAACACAAACACACGTCCAAAATTGTCTCCTCCCTCAGCTTGTCCTATCCAAACTGTAAGACTGTCATGTTATGACACACAGATGTCATAATATGACTTACACTACAGCTCTGGGATGTTATTTATCTTTTCTCCTCTGTCTGGCTGCCTGGGCTAGTAGAAATCTGGATGTCTTTGATGGTGTACGTCTGGAACTCTTGGATTGTGTGTGTGTGTGCGCACATATGTGGTCTTACAGTTTGTGTGTACGGGGTATGGCGGGTCGGGATTGTAAGGGATTGCCTCTTCCACATCTAAGAGGTCTCATCCCTTGTCTTCTCTGGTCTTGATCTCAGGGCCAGACATCTGCTGATACTTAGAGACAACTGCAGCTGGGAACCAGACTGCACTTGTGTATGTGTGCAAGCCCCCGCACACGTGTCTTAATACACTTTTGTCTATGTGTAAATGCATGGACGTGTGTATTTCTAGGTCTGGATGGACCTCAGTGACCCAAGCATGAACCCTGTCTCACCTCGTGTCCAGAGCTATGCAGAGGAAGGAAAGGCCTTAAGCCTTCCCTGGAGCCACGTGAACATTTATCTCCACTAGAAAGCAACTAAACATCAAAGCTTTGAAGTCAAATTTACATTACACCCCGTCTGACAACTTTTAATGATGATTTCTACATATTGACATGAGGATGAGTGGAAGAAAACGTAAGTTATCATTAGTTCTATGCATAATCAATTGGCACTGAAGTCTTTCAACATACACTGCACCTGCCATTAACCATCTTTTGTAACATAACCTATTCTGATCTGTAGGAGGTCAGTTAAATCCCATAAGAGCTACAGGAGGAGGGTTTGTATGATTTGAGTCTCATGACTGTTTTTATGCCTTTGTCAACACAAGCAGTGCCCTTTTCATAGCTACCGTGGCACAATGGCAGCCGGTTCTGTGCCGCTGCCTCGCCTACCCACTGCCCTTTGTTGGGTTTCAAAGTCCCCAGGTCGTTATCAGCAACATATGCCACAAGCAGCACTATTTGTCATGGGAACGTGCCAGCAGTCAGCTGGGGGGCTGAAGTGCAGTCAAGTTTGTGTATTTTGTGGGAGAATGATTAAAAGAACACCCAGTTTTATAAACTTCAGGCTGTATAGAGTTGTTGTGTGTGTTGCCTTGTCGACTCCACCAACAAACTTCACCAGGCTCATTGCATTGCTCTTTGGTGTTTCTCCCTAAACCCGGCGTTTACTGTTGTGGCCTGGCCTCCACCCAGCCTCACTTTAGAGATATATAGGAGGCCCACAGATTTGTGTATCCGGCAACACCCTCTTCAACAGCCCCTGCTAACTGCCTTGTGTGAAGCTTAAGCTGAACCAGATGTGTGTGTGAAGATGGATTTTTACCACTCCCTGTCTTCCAGCATATTCTGCATTCATCTGCATACTGTGAGCGGCTTTATATAGTGAATTTTGCTTTTCATTGCAATCTTATTATCTCCCTTGTATCTCACATTTACAACAAATTTTAAGCTCCAACGTTGTGCTGCAAATCAACAAATTCATATAAAAAAAAAATCATGGTGTTACTAATGAAGAATGTATGGAGAGATAGGTGTTGCAAGGCTGAAATCCAGCACAAGTTGCATGCTTTAAGAGGGAAAGGACAGTGAGTTGAAGATAGAAATGAAGAATCAAACAACTCCATGGTGAGAAAGATAGCTTTTTGTGTAATTGTTATGTAGCAGTCTGTGAAGATGATGTCAGAGAGTAATCACATTGTAATTTAAGCACTTGCGTTCTTTTGCAATAGTAAAATAAGGTTCAGTGAAACCTAATTCAAGAAACACCCATTACATCAGCGCTAAAATGTCCTAGCAGTTCAGTCCACTTTTATTACCCGTATCGATAGTATTCAACACATTTCGTAAGATCTCTGCCACTTGCTCATACCAAGGATAGTTACAGCGGCCTGTCATCAGTATATGACAATAGGACAATGGGTGCTAATTAGACAGATGCGAGTGCCTGACCTGTGAACAAAGCCCAATGAGTGACAGATGCTGTAGTGATGACTGGTGGACCCAGTGGGCTGTAACAAACCAGAGTTATGTAAGCCAGGTAATGACTTCACCGCCAGGGGTCAAAGGTAAATGGGAGTGCAAGCTGAGAATTGGCTCTGCAAACAGAACCCCAGTATAGACGACTGCGAATGTCACCCTGGGTCACCAGCTCTGTCCACCAATCAGAAGTCTGCATTCACTCTGCCCTCCGTGGCGCTTGGCTGAACTCCTGCCTGTTACTTCTCAAGCAGCGACACAGTCACAATAAGGGAGCATTACCATCACTCAGCAACTGTGTGTTTTTGTTGAGGATTATATCTTTCAAAGAACCCTTGGTGGTGGGTAAGGAAAGTAGTGTGACAAACTATGAAGGTGCTCACTCAAGGGTGCAGAAAGCAGGGGCCCTCACACCCAGTAACCCTGCTGTGTGAGAAAATTGGTGCACAATAAAAAAAAAAACACGGCTGATTATGTTGTTGTCATCTCCTCAGCGTTCCCCTGTTTTTTTCTCTCCCAGTCTCTCTGCCCAACCGTTTTCATTCCCTTCATGCCAAGGCACTTGGAGAGAAGCATGTTGCCAAGATGAAATTATATATCAGAAGGCTAAATACTGACACAGAATGATATGTTTAGTGAACTGCGTTTGGGTAGCGACATATTATAGTAATAATAGAGCAATAACATGACTTTCTCCTGTCACCGGATGAGCAACAAGCCCACTTTCTCTTCTAGTGGTCAATATGGAACTCTAACCTACAGTTTTAAAATTACGGTCAATTTTATAAGTCACATCTGCCACCTTACCTTATATTTTTTATTGAGAATGAAATTTTATTAGTTGTTTAGCTTTTCAGTAAAATTCTTTTGGAATATACAGTTTATAATCACAACATAATGAACAGAAGGATGAAACTGGGCGTAAATATCATTTGGCTTTTATAATTGTTTACACAGAGTGGAACACTAGAGCCAATATAAGTTGATTTGTATCTCCTTTTAATAAGTCCAGGTTTCCTCCCACTGTTGAGTCATGGTATAATGATTTTCACTCATTTCCACTGGTGTAAAAGAGACGTTTCTCTGTCATATGACAACGTTGCATTTTCATCCACCTCACATTTTCCGTTCAGATGGACTCTCTGTATAATGGTCAAGAATGTGGGAGTGTATTAAAAATGGGATGATATGGTACGTGTTCCAGTATGATGTGTCAAGGGCATTGCATGACACCACCATGGATTGTACGCATGAGGAGCTAACTCTCTATTCCCTTTGTTTGGCAGCTCCTTTCTGTCTGTTTTCACTGGTCTGTTTTTCACACTGGTCTCTGAGGAGTGGGCTTGATTGAGCTAACAGCCCCTCCCAACAGTATTTTGAAGAAGCCAGATACATGAGGTGGGGTTTGCGTGATGTAACCCTGAGAGAAGTATGGAAGGATAGAATGTGGATTCTTGCTCCAAAAACAAGAGTGTAGGATGATCTGCTTTTATAGCTTTTTACATAATAATGTACATTTGTGATTTTGACATCGTATAATAAATCTGGGATGACTTTCTAAGCTGTCCTCCCATCTCTTATGCTCAAGCTGTTGTATTGTCCTAAACATATGTATATATATTTATATCTATTTGCAATTTTTGTTTTCTTATCATTTGCAGTGTTTGAGAACAAGGACAAGATCGTAATTGTGATGGAATACGCCAGCAAAGGGGAGCTATATGACTACATCAGCGAGCGCCGGCGCCTAAGTGAGCGAGAGACGCGACACTTCTTCAGACAGATAGTCTCTGCTGTGCACCACTGCCACAAGGTAAGAACATTCATAGGTTGAGCAACACACAATTTTTTTTAGTTACCTCAAATCTTTCTCTTCTCCTCTCTCACACATTTGTTTTCCAGACTGTAACATTCTCATTGTAATGTTAACCATGCACCTCCATAGTCATATAGACAGTTAATCTACCGGCCCTACAGAGTATGCTTTTCTTGGCACACTGGAGGTAGGGAGTCATCTGTTTCTGAGTGGAGATGAAACACAGGCCTGTTTAATTCAGACTTACTCTCCGATTACAGTGCAACAAACAGGCTCCGCATTAAATCTGGTCTCATCTGTTGGCACACTGATAGGTGTCCTGAGATACCCCCAAGGCTTTTCCCCTGGGGACTTAGTCTTAACCACTCCCATGTCAACTCCTGTTCCACACCTCACTAATTCCCATCAAAAACCATTGGTCCCTGAGTGGCCTCCCCACTGCTGTATCCTTACCAGTTGGAGTTTGGGACTATCCTAACTGAGGACCATGACATCATCCCAGACAGCCATGAATGATGACTCATCACTACCAAGCACAACATCCCGCAGGGTGGGGTAGTGTGAATCACTGACACAACAATCAAGCAGCCACTTCTTCTTTCTATCTACCAATCAGGGTCATGTGAATCTCAGCACCCTTCTCGGCAGTAACCAATAGAAGATGCCACACAGAGTGCCGCAACCCTGGAGGGGTGAAATTATTCCTCCACATCTGAGCTGGATTCTGTCTGTCTGCATACCACATGTTAATTCCTAGGTTGTTGGGTTTTTTTTTAAACGCAGGAATTAACAGCATAGTTGGTTTTAATCCCATGATGGTGTGAGAACATCATTCATACAAAGTAGTAATTACAGGCTCATGTTTATGTGACACATGTGAGTTGATTTAAAAAAGAATGTCACAGCAGATGTCAGCATAGGGACTCCAGTGTGGACAGGACCAATTAAAGAGGACTGAACCAACAGGCAGCCTTGATTTCCCATGAGAGCCACAAGCTAGCTTTGTCAGAGTAAATCATCTATTACCACAATGGACTGTTTATTACTCAGAGCCATCACCTATAAATAATTTATGAATCAGCCATTGTTCTTTTCTGCTTGTCTTTCAGAATGGAGTGGTACACAGGGATCTGAAACTGGAAAATGTGCTACTGGATGAAAACTGTAATATAAAGGTAATTTTGCTACATGGTTCATGACCCGGAAAACTACAGTGTCAGTCTATGTACTGTATTAACTTGTCTCAGACTAGTTTTCTATGGAGTATTAACAGATTTGCTGCATCTGTTTTCACAGATAGCTGACTTTGGGCTGTCCAACCTCTACCATAAGGACAAGTTACTGCAAACCTTCTGTGGCAGCCCACTCTACGCTTCACCAGAGATTGTCAATGGGAGACCTTACCGTGGCCCAGAGGTAAGACTCAGGAACCAAATAACCCAAGCTGTGGCTATTGGTCCGAACTTAATTTCCAGGATATTGTTTCCTTATTATGTAATCATCATTATCCTTCCAAGTGTTGGGACTTGATATAAATCTACTGAACCGTACTGAAGCTTTTATCTTTATTTTCTCACCAATAATTTTTGGGATCATATAGTCCATTGACACATGGTGGCTAGGTTCTTTGATGGGATTACTATTAGTTTCCAGTTCAAGGGAGGTCTTTCTTACAACTAAACAGCAGGTCAGCTCAGATAGTCTCTGTATTCCTCCCCTTCCCGCGATGTCTGTCTGCTTTGAAGTGAGGAACTGGAGGATAGTTTTCCCTCACTTTCACTTCAGCTTAATGGGATAGGAATGAGCTCCTCAACCACAAAAAGGCACTCATGGTCAAAGTCACAGACCAGCAGAATAGTTTTGGTGAAAGAAACTCCCCAAAGCCACTTATCTGGCAATTCCAGAGCCATTCCGGAGGGCGTTGTCTCTAAATGGCATCAGTTACATAAAACAAAGCTACATGGAAAAAAATATCGCATTTTTTATATATTCAAGTCCAACCGTTCAATTTTGTGTAATTCACTATAATTTACTCGACGGTGCTAAAAACGACAGCAGTCCGATTGCTATCAAAATTACAGAACCCCAGTTGGGGAGAGGCCACAAATTACAGCAAACACAGGCAACGAAAATAGAACAAAACAATAGTGCGTGCCCTGTCTCGCCTTTGGGAATGGACCAATGGCAACAAGGGAGAGCAACATTCTTGATGTTAGTCCAGAGTTGAAGAGGAAGTTCACCAGGTCCTTAACTGGCCCTATCTGATTTCCTCTGTCCAGACTATGAATCAAAGTTTCAGTGACCACGTTCAGCAGTCGCGTTCTGTCATCCGACTGTGTGCGACATGTCATCCGCACAGTCACACTGAGACAGATCGTTTGGTGATCACTGAAAGGCTGTGGATCTCCAGTCGTCTGCAGCCAGGGTATAACACGACTCTGCCATTTCTGTTGGACTCATTACCCCCTCCGCTCCCACCCGTGGCTCTATAGCTTCCTCGTGCCCCAGAAACAGTCTTATGTAATCACTAAGAAAGCCACATAGCATTAAGTTGGTGGTCAGAAAGTGCTTGTTTCTGCCTGAAGGAGCAGGAAAAAGTGAGGGGAAAGAGAGGATTTATCTGGATGGAAACAAGCCATTTCCCACTGTAGTCTCATTTGTCATGGATACTAATGAAAGACGTGACTGAGAAGCACTGCTGAAACACAAGCAGAGGGTATTTCAGTACTTCATAGCCATAAAAGTTAGCTCAAAAGCATGACTCAGATCTGACTAATCAAAGTAATGCGGGAAAGACCATATTCTAATTCTTTGCCCTACCTAGGTTCTGCACATAATGTACCTGATTATTCCATTGTTCTGTCCAGGTTGACAGCTGGGCTCTTGGGGTGCTGCTGTATACTCTAGTCTATGGGACCATGCCATTTGATGGGGGAGATCACAAGAACCTCATACGGCAGATTAGCAATGGCGACTACAAGGAGCCCACTCAGTCATCAGGTACTGCCAGATCCCCTGGTGTGGTTGCATTTTCTTCCCTCATCTCTGTTTAGTAACAGAAGCCAAGATTAAAAATAGCACTGCACATTCTAGACCAAGAGTCAGAGACGTATATATTTTGACAGGGATGTCTTATGCGTGAATATCAGGAAATACTGATCTCTCTCTCTCTCTCTCTTTCTGAAAGTCTTTGATACAGCTGAAATGATACAAAAATAGCCCACAAAACGGATAATGTTGTGTCTTAATGCCGTTTTTCAATGTCGCACTCACTTTCTCACACTAATAGTATATGACTTAAAAGTAGATGAGTCCTTTACATGCTTTCTCAACTTGCGTTGTATTCTGCCAGATGCCCGTGGACTGATCCGCTGGATGTTGATGGTGAACCCAGAGCGCCGTGCCACAGTGGAGGACATAGCCAATCACTGGTGGGTAAACTGGGGATGGAAGAACAGTGTGTGTGACTGCGAGACCCAACGTGACCACGGAGGTTCTCCCATGCTGGCCCGTTTCATCGACTGGCAGAACCGCACTGAGCCACGTGTTTCTGCAGCTATGCCCCAGCTCCTGCGGCAGAGACCCAAAAAGTCCAAAAAAGAAAATGTGGAAGTAGGACAGTCCCAATCTGGAGCAGAGGACAAGCCAGGTCTGAAAAGACCAAAGGGCATCCTGAAGACCAGGGTCACTGGGGAGCAGCAGTCTGCCAGTCTGGAAGAAGTGGAACTCGGGCAGGCGGTGCTACCACAGCAAGCTGACGGAGTGGAGGAAGCCTCTAGCCCAGATCGAGATGAAGAGGAGCCAACACTGGGAGGAGGTTCACCAGCCAAGATGGTGCCCTCCATGCCAAAGAAAGGCATCTTGAAGAACAACCAGCAGCGGGAATCAGGGTACTACTCCTCCCCAGAACGCAGCGAGTCCTCTGAGCTCTTAGGAGGCACCAGTATGTCTCTAGTCGCTACATCCCCACCCAAGAGAGTGATGGGAAGAAAAGGTATCTTGAAGCGAAACGGCAAGTACTCCACCTACAGCGGTCCCCCGTCAGCAGCAGCAGTTGTCGGAGTTCTCTGTGAGCCTCCTCCCTCGGCAGATTCTGGTCTGTCCCGCAGTCAGAGTCGCCCTTCCAGCATCGTCGGGGAGGACAGCTCCGTCCTGTCTCTGTCACCCAGTGCCCTCAGCGGGGCAGAGTGGCATCCCTCCACATCCCACCTCCGCCCAAACATCAGGGCCTGTGTCTCAGCTGAAAATCTGCTGCAGCTCTCCAACTTCAAGGGCTTCCAGGCAGCCCCACCGCTCCAGGGACCCAAGTTCAGCCGCAGTGCCAAAATGAAAGGCTCCCCAGGGGACAATGGCAGCTTCTCCTTGCTGGGGGACCTGGAGGACATGACTCAGGTGTACCAGCAAGCCCTGGACATCAGCAGCAACCTCACATAAAAAAAGATGGGTGGCAGAAACAAGAGAGAGAATACATGTGTGTGCGTGAACAAGTGTGTGTGTGTGTGTGTGTGTATGTGAACAGATGGGTAGCATTAACGACCAGTGTGTTACTGGGATACACCTATTGGAAGCTGTGATTTTCCAAATGGGGCTGAAATCTTGATGGAAGTGATATATTTGTATACACACACACACACACACATGCGAACACACTTAAGAAGAGAGAGGAGTTGGCACTAGAAAATGCCACCCAGTCTCCTTTCTTGGCCCACCCATAGACTTTGCTGTGTTCAACATGTTTACATATTCAGCAAGAAGGCAAGTTAGAATCACAAACGCAGCAGCCAGAAACTGGTTGGCTCTGCTACGACACCACCTATTCTGAGTTTGAGTTTACAAAAGCACCTTAAAACTCATACAGAGCACATGCTTTTGTGATCTTTACTTCCTTTAAAAAAAAAAAAAGAAGAAACAAACCAGGGTCTTGTTCCAAAAATAACTGACATTGCTGATTATTTATTAATATTTTCGTAGCTTTTAGGTTTAGGTGCAAAACTGGTGGGCACTGGCTATTACTGGAAAGAGTCCAAAGCTGGAACTGACATATATAATTATTTTACTCAGTGATGAGAAACATATACTGTATATACTCAGCCTATATAATTATGCCTGCACATGTAAAACATGCAGGCAGTTCTATCTTCATAAAAGTGTATGTCCTATATATGTGTATGATATTAGGGAATATGTAGGAAGTGCCTTTTTTAAATTCATAACAAAAAAATTATGTATGTCATTTCCATGTAGTGGAGGGAAAAGCCAGGCCACCCTGTCGCCAGTTGTGCTGTAATTTTAATTTTTCTTTTGTGAATGTGGAGACCCAGGGCCTTCAGTGCACAGCTGACAAGCTTTACTCTTTGGGGTTCAAAGGTCAGTCTGATACAGCTGAGATCAAACAATCTCATCTCCTCCCCTGTTCCCTCACACAGAGATATGGAGGGACAGACCTCCGCTGTGTTCTTTGTCAGTGCTTTTAAGTCCATGGTTTAGTTTGTCAGCAGTTTCGGTGGCTTGGTTGAACATAGATTTTCTGTCAACAAGCAGAGGTCTGGAGGGGCTCATCTAGTGGGACATTTAGTCCAAGGAGATGGCGCAGACACCATCTCACAGTCCTGGAATGTGCCTGGCTCTTTCAAACCTGAGCCATTTAACATTTTCAAGGTTACCTGATAAACTGAGATGTTTCCTTTTTTTACAGCGTTTTTTTGTTTGTTTGTTTGTTTTTGTATCTTTTTCACCAAAGAAATGTCAGGTGGTTTCCACTGTTCGAGGCGTTAATATTTTACCCCGAGCTCTTGAAAAGAGCTAAGTAAGGTGGTTTGTGTAAGCCTGCTGATGACACAGCAAATTCCACAGACAAAGGCTGGAGACGTGTTGGTGCTAGAGATGTGTATCAGCGCAGCTCCAGTTCAGCGCAGGTGGGATCTGTGGTCCATGCTCAGCCCTCCAGCTGTGTATACTAGTCCATTATTTCAACCAAGCACAATTAGCCAGCTATTGTTTTCATAAGAGAGTAAGAGAGAAGCAGCGCGTAGCATTTTACAGCTAGAAGGGAACCTGTATAAAAAAGAGTGATGCATGGAACGGTGCTAAGATTAGAAAGGTCTTTCCTGTGAAACACATGGGAGATTGCAAAGTTGGATTGGTTTGAAGGAACTGTAACGTAGTGTAGTGAAAGTTGAAGCAAGTGGATAGAAAGAGTAGATGGGAAGTTGTTTTTTTTTTATGCCAAAGATGTGATGAAGATGAAGCTTTGATAGAATTATGAGGAAAGGTTTGGTCTGAATTTGGTGTGAGTTGGGAATCCCCGTTGGCGAATGAAATCATCCTTACATTGATTTTACCTCACGTTTCTTTTACTTTCCTTTTTCTTTTGGAGTTTTTCTTTGAGGTGCCAGAGGCTGTTGACACAGCTTGTCTTGAGGGGTCAGTGTGGCCGGTGTTCTGTGTGTAACACTTTCTCATCGGCAGTGAAAAATGGGAGAACAACGACTGACATCATCTAAAATATCAAATGATGTTCACGGAAAGTTACGCAGTTCAATGACCCCGAGGAAATAGATCACGTGTTGAATGTTTTCAATCTGCTTGTGTGAAGGAAAGGCCCTGGGTACTGATTCAGACCCATTTGCGTATTATATTGCATTTTATTGCCTTTTTGTATTGCATTTTATTGTCAACTGGATTTACAGTGAGAAAATTATACTATGTTAGTATTTTGTTTTATTATGCTTCTGTTTTTGATTTTCCAAAATATAAGAAACTTATTGCTTTATGTTATGGCAGAAAAAAAAGACTTCCTTCCTTGAAGTATTCAGATTAGTCTCAGACAAAATGATGTGAAACTGGAGAATTCTCATTTTCCCCTGTTTTGATGCATTAGTAGGTCAGAGGTCATTTCAACGCCCTAAACATCGATAAGCAAGTGTTGAAAAAGGACGAAAAAGACATAAATAGCTGAAAATATTCAGTAATATCAATAACTGACCTTGCATAAATTGTGTTTCCAGCTTTACCAAAGCAGGGGAGCTCCAAAATACTGGAACAACATCTGGAGAAAAGGAAATAAAGCAATGGAAAGAATCTGGTGATGAAACTTTAACTCTGCCAAACTGGAAATAACTGGTGCATATCTGTTAGTTAGCAGAAAGCCTAATCATAGGAAAACTTGACTGGATATTGTTATGACAATAATAAATTAGTATTATTATGTTATTTAAGTATTATTTTCGTTAAGGCTCATTATAATTGTTGGCTATTGCCACAGTTTTGGTTTTAGTTTTTTTTCTCTATGATTCTGGACTGCCAAGGTAGATTAAGTTGTGTGCCTTCGGTATCTATTATGTTTTTTGGGGGTTTCTTTGGATAGTGAAAGTTATTCTCAGTGTTTTTATACTTGTATTTATTGGTGATCAAGCCATTTAATATTGTCAAAGAACTCAAATGTTCACGCTTGCCCTGCTTTTGTATGATGTGTTTAGAACAAACTGCACACCAAAATATCATTGTTTGCTCAAAAAAAGAGTGGTATCATCTCATTTTAAGGGCGGTGGTCAAGTGTGTGTTTTTTAAGAGTTACAACTCAATACGATTTCCAAAAATCCTGTAAAATGTCTTAATTCATCAATTTGGGTATATTTCTACTCAACACAATGCGTCTGTTGTACTGTATCAGCTCAATTAAATGGATTTTGAAAGATAATTGTTGTTTTTGTGCTTTTATTAGTGCGTTTTATATGGAGTCAGTTTTTTTTTTATAGTAAGACATTGACGTGCAAATTATCACCTAATAAACAAGCTTCATTGCGACTCCTGTCTCACAAAAAAGAAGAGAAAAAAGAAAAAAAGAAGCTTTAAAAATGTCCTTAAATGTTGTTCCAGAATAAAAATTGACTTTCCAGTGTTGGTTTAAAATAGGTTTCTTACAAGTCATTTTATTTTTATACAATGAAACACTTTATACCCAGCTGTGTGCGGTAAAAGAGAAATGAAAAGATCTAATCCACTTAATTCCCATGGAAGGGACTAAAATACAGTGAAGCTCTGAAGACACGGCTCAATGACGTATCTAAGAATACACGACCCAAAAACCTACATGAAAGCATAAAGGAGGTCATCAGTCATTTATTTAAGAATATGGAAATCAATCACTAAACTAGGACAAAAGCTTCACCTGCACTGAAATAGCAGAATGAACTGAAAGCAGGTCAATTTACATAAATGCAAACATTCTTCTCAAACCTTCTGACTCCATAGAAGGCACCGACAACTACCAACAGGGATGGGATGCTTTTGGAACACCAGAAAAGAACTTGCAGTTGACATAAAGAAATAGTTATCCAATTAATCCACACTCCCACACTTGCTGGAACTGCATGTTATTGTGGCACTCCACCCAAAACATTTTATTTTCTCACTCATTTCAGGCCTATTCTGCAAAGGCTTAAATTGTTGTCATAAAAGCTCTGGTGTAGGAAACATTTTGTTCCACAATAAATTTTAAAAATGTGGTCGCCACGGAAAGCAATTACACATCCCTGAATTCAACTGGACTTTGGGGACATACTGTATCTGGAACAGAGAAATATGTGCATCCCATTCACTCAGGAAAAAAGCAGCTGTTTCACAATACCAACTAGTACCACTCAAGGATATCAGGATTTTTGGTCAATCAAAATGACTGCAAGTCCAATTACATGATGGACAAGATGGAGCCCATGTGATCACAGTTACTGGCACGTGTACATTAAATGACACCTGTGGAAAAGAACAAACATGAGGGAATTTATGTGACTAACGTGTTGTTATCATATGCTGAAAGAATACTATTGCTTTTTAGCCCTAGCACACCTGTTGGTAATTACAACTGAATAGTTTAGAACAGTCCCTCTGTTCGCCGGAGAGAAGTAATTTCTCTGCCATTAGAAAACTGACAGAGTCAAACAAACAGCAGCAGACAACACGCAGAGGAGAACACAGTTCACGTCTGGCTCAGGGAAGAAACAAGAGTGTCTGTTTTTAGGACTTGGAGAGTCCATTGATTGTCGAGGGAGAACATTGCTGCTGCCGGGTTAATTTGATCCACATTTTGTGGAGGGGGAGTGGGCGGATGGCTACGATCTCTATGGCTAGAAGCTCTGTAGTCTTTTGGGGGTTTGGTACTGATGAGTAGGACAGCACCCCCAGCTCGTGCTGGCCAGATGCAGGCTTTGGGCCTTGGGAGAAGACAACATCAAATGCTTGTGCAGTACAGGGTTTAAGTTTCCTGAATCCCACATTGAAACTCTTATCCTCCAATTGACGAATGTCTGAAATTGGCATCCCTTAGCTAGTCTGAGCTCTGATGGCAACAGCTAACTCTTCTATTTATAAATCTCTTCCACATCAATATTCATTTTTGTCACACAGATAAAAAACACACACACTAATTCTCTTCTCAAGTCATTATTTTGCTTTTCTCAAGCAGAGCACAATGATTATCCTTGGAACAGCCACAAGCCGCTTTCTGTTTTAATGCAAATTCCAGCTGTCTAACTTGAAGGCAGACAAAAACAAAGCTAAGACGTAATACTACATGCATAATACTGCAGAGAGAGAATATATTTATTTAACATTTGTTTTGTCTGTAGTTATCGAGTCACATGCGACGGCAGATATGGACAATGCCGCGCTCAAAAACCAAAAAATGTTCTTTTAAGAATCCGGCGGCTGCACCCTTGACACTGATATGATCTGAGTTTCAAAGGAATTTTTTATGTCTTCAGAGCAATTTCTGGTTCACTTTTTGACCTTTAAATAAAATCCAGCTGCTAGACCCTCTGAACTTTTCCCTTCCTTACCCTCCTCCTTCCATGTGTAAAAGGTGAGTCTGTTTGCCCCTGGAGGTGGGGGTTTATTGGTGGAAACAGCACGCCCAGCTAAACATTCAAAGCACCAGTACCCTACTCCACAAATACCCTATCCGGTCCTTTTAGCGTGACCCCAACTCTATGCCTTGCAGATATACAAGCCTGTATAATGTGCAAGGATATCAGCTATTTACTTTCAGCTCGGAGCGTTGACTTGAAAAGTCAACTCCTAGGCTTCTCCTATAACGGACCTCTGTAGCTGCAACCGATATAAGCATCACACGCAGAGGGATCTGGGACATGAAAGCTGAAGAATTTACATGTGCTTTGAAATCAGTTTACCACTCCTTTGTTAAAAAAAAAGCTTCATATGGAGGAAGTGGGGGGGGATATTCTGCAAATTGAGCAAAACGCAGCAGAGGAGTTGGCGAGGTCAGCACTGCCTTGGCACGCCTGGCTGCCGTTGCAGGCAGGATGTTCCACGGAGAGGGTTTAAGGTGGCTGTTGTAAACCAAGCTGCCCGTTCACTGCTGGAAAAATAAACAGAGAACCAGGCTAGAAGAAAGTCCAGAGTACAGAGGAGCGTGTGTTCCCTCTGTTAGCTGGCACATTGTTTTAGAAATAACAGTCAGAGGGGCTCTTCCATGGCTCGCATATGGACGCACTGACACACCAACACATGCACTTACATTTTTATAAACTCTCTTTCATTCTTTCTGATTCGGAGAGGACTCACAGGTTCCTAACTTACATCCCTGCAGGACTCCTTTTCCTCTGCGCCACTGTGATAACATTGTGACTGGATATGGAATGGAATAAACCACCCTCCTTTCCTGTTGAGCGTCCAATCTTCTATCACTCTTCCATCCACCGGCCCCCTCCACACACACCCAACTCTCCAGCCCTCTCCTGTCCAGAGGACTATTTTTAGCGGCAGTACTGCTATTCTGGAATTTGTTGCTGACTGGCTGCTGCTGCTGCTGCTGGGTGTCTGGGCGGCGATCTCTTCTGGAATGTCTGGCCTAGTCTCAAACCACTCCAGAGTCCCAACACAGGGTGGACGGCTCAGGGCTCTGATTACAACTTTAAACCCGCTGTAGCTGGAGCTCAACGTTCCTCCAACTGAAACACAGAAAACCTGCATTTCACTATTCAACCAACACTGTGATATATGACAGTTCTACGCATCTGTTCTTCATGTTGCAGAGGCGAGAATCAACCATGTTTTGATGCATAACTTGCACAAGCTTTGAGATCCGTTTTAGTTAAAGGGTTACTTTTAGAGGGTTAGGGTTATAGTCTCCAGGAAATGAATGAATGTCAAGGCAGTGTCTCTGTGCTTACATGTTTTGGTGTGTTTGTGTGCCTGCTTGTGTGTGTGGTCCATGAAAAGAAAATAAGCAGCACTAATGGGAAGTTTTTCCTGCCTTGGATCAGGCTTTAGGGGTTTCAAAGCAAAATTGTTTGCAGTGGGGGGAACACTGTCCAAGCCCACCTGTTGCTCATGATTGCAGAGATCCGCTTGAGCTGGGCCTTGTCGAGAGACATTCAACAGTGAGCCGCTCACTAACGTCAATAGGCCAGGCAGCCCTGCTCATTCCACGAGATTACCCATGGAAAGACGCTGCAGCGCTATAGGTACATTCCTGAACTGATAAAAGATCAGCAACATTGATCACTGTCCTTTATCTATCATGCAAAAATGTAGATATGACAGAGCTATTTAAAGCACCATTTCTGGTTGTCCCTCCACTAAATCATTTCTCTGGAAATGTTTTCCATCAGGACACAATTTCAAAGGATGTATGTACATGTGTTCCTATCATATTTAACAGCATTAACTTTTCCCTTCTGAATGGAATTCAGAGTTCAGGGGAAGGGGTTTCCCCACAGGAGAACTGATTAGGACATAACAGGAGGGTGTTAAATTAACACACGCAAATCTTTTTAATCACATAACCACGTACGCTTTTCCTTTCCATAAGCCAAAATGTGTGCCTCTATGGTATGTAACCCTTTCATTGTAAATCATTGAACTTTGCATCCTGCTGATCTGCAAGCTACTGATAAGACTTTCCATCGCAAAACATCTTGTTCTTGTTAGCATTGTGTGCACAAGTGAGTACGAAAAGAGGAAAGTCAGCAGTGTGAGCATGGATGCAGCTACAGTAATTGGCCTTGGCTCCCAATGAGGGGATGTGGGTTTAGCTCCAGGATGGTGGGGCTGAGTTTGGGCCGGCGAGAGAGAAGAGCGGAGTCTGTGAGGAAGCCTGAGAGATGCCATGGCTGGGACATCCAGCAAACGGGCCGGTAATGGTCAGGTAACCAGTCAGGTAACAAACAACCTTCAGACATTAATGCGACAGCTGAGTGTGAAAGACCAGAGAGAGTAATGTGAATCAAAGTGATTCTTGGCTCCAGTTCAGAGATGTGCGGCCTGGTTGCTCCAGGACGCAGTCCCATGGCCACACGGTTTTAGCACCGCTGGTTTTAGCTCATCCTTCAATTTGGTTTTTGTTTCAGGGACTTTTTCTTTCTACCAACCCCCACCCCATCCAATTTACCCATAGCTTTAAGTAGAAATACAGCAGAAAGAGCTGGATAGATGGATGTATCCCCCAGCTGGCTTACATTCCTCTGGTTTCCACTTGTGTCTGCTTCTCCTTTTTTTATGGGTCAGTGTTTCTGTGATTAAAGTTTCTTTTCCTTTCTCTCTACCCTCTGCCTTTTCTTTCCTCTTTCCATTCATAGCTTTTTCCCCCTGTCTGCTTCTTTGTTGAGTTCATTTTTCAAACGCATTTCAGTCATATCTCTAAAACCAGACTCCTGTCCTTTTGGTCTATAAATATCTTATGTGTCGTTCCATTAATACAACAATATGAAAGTTTAGTCCAGGATTTGCTGAGCTGGATCTTTGCCCGTACTCCTTCTACACCACTGCTGGCATCAACACAACATTTAGTAACATGATTATCAGTCTCTCACGCTCCGTTGCTCTGTAACAATGCCTTATCATCCATGCCAACTGACTGGCCATCCTCAAACTGACATACCAGTGACTGATACGTGTTGGGGTGTGGACTCCTTCTCCTGCTTCCTTTTCCTCTGGTGCTCCTAAGAAGTGGGTGTTTCTCACGGAGGGGGGGCAAAGTTATGTTGTCTGGACTCCGGGTCTGAGATTGTGTCATTATATCCAGGTACAGATCTACTTCCAGACAAGTGGCCTATTTTTTCTGCACTTCCCTTCACAAGAGCAGCTCATCACGCACGTGGTTTGGAAATTCCTGACTAAAATAGGATTTCAGCTCATCATTAGTAAATTGAATTTTTTATTTTTTCAACAGACTGTCAATTTATCCTGAGAGTAATCAAATAAACCAAGACCAGTTTCAACAGCCTGCTCAGAAATCTACACTTACCCAGTATCCAACTAAGGTACATGAGTAGATCTAATGAGGAACTGCTTGTTTATCTGACCTCTTTGAACCTTTGTCACATACAGATAACTCGGCAGTAAAACTCAATAACCTCCTGTCTACATAAATCGCCATCAGGGTGGTCCATCTACCGTTGTCTCTCTTTAAAAGGAACAAGGGGGGGGGTAAAGTTCCCAGGAGTATGTGGGGCCTGATGTTCACTATACCATTACAGCCCACCTAAGACACAAGATTGTACATAAAACAATGTCACAATGAAGTGTTCACCACTATAGGGTGGAGACGACCCTGCGCTCTTCTGCTCTCATCCTTTCATTCTCGCCTCTTTACTTCCCTCCCTCCTCTTTTCAGAGTTCATGTGACTTCACAAGGGCATGTCACCAACAAGAAATTCCAGCAGATAAATGAAAATGTGTTTCTGTCCCAAGCATATGCTTTGTGGAATGGAGACAACTAGGAGGAGGTTTATGTGGTTCTTCTCATGATGAGGGGGATTAAAAGCAGCCTTTGGGGGGGGTGGATACATAGTTCTTGGATTGATTTAAGAAAAGAGGAACATCCTAGACAGATATCATGGTCTGGATTGCTTGCCAAGACATAGGGTGGGGGTGGTTCTTTGGGAAAAGGTTGTGTTTCAAATAAAAGCAACTGTTCTGCAACCACAGGTGAGTCTTGTTTGATGCTCACTTAGGGTGACATTTGGATGACAACGCTTTGCTCTTTTTTTTTTTTTCCCCCCGGAGGCACTGATACAGATCTCCCTTTGGCAGCTGTGGTTCCATGGGGTGGGGGGTGGGGGGATAGACTGTTGGTGTGTCTTGTCTTAACATGGTAGACAGACTGGTGAGTCGTTCCTGAAAGATTCCCTTTATGAGTGATGGCCATCTGGAGCGTTTCTCAGCATGTGTGTGTGTGTGTGTGTGTGTGTGTGTGTGTGTGTGTGTGTGTGTGTGTGTGTGTGTCTGCGCGCGAGCCTGTGT
>JAPTHA010000024.1:21346850-21362076 GCA_029814585.1 Gymnapogon annona
TGTGTGTGTGTGTGTGTGTGTGTGTGTGTGTGTGTGTGTGTGTGTGTGTGTGTGTGTGTGTGTGTGTGTGGGTGTGAACGCCCAAAATTCACAGCAGGAAAAACCCCAAAAGACAGCAGTGAGTTAATGTGACTCGGGGCCATCAGTCTCTGCCAGAAGAAATGATAGAGGGAGTAGTGATAAATGATTTCTCTGCTTGTGATCTTTGGGCAGCATTCTTCTCTTTTCCATCAGCACATGTGACCCCAGTCATCCTTTTTCTTTCCTCCTGCCTTCCTCCGGAGCATGTTTTATCTTCTTCCAAATGATCCCAGTTCCGCACCCCTGTTCTTCTGCGGTTGGATCTGCCGGTTGTGTGGTGGTATGACTGTCTTTCAGATGTTCTCCCCCCACCAAGGCCTCCACCAGCAACAGATGGGATCGACTGGATCCACGAATACTCTGTAACCAAGGTTATGTGACAACGTGACACCCCCAAAGGATGATAAAAGCAAAAACAAGATGATCTCATCTCTTTTCCATATAAGTAGTCTCCCTTGTTTAGGCTGTGTAAATGTGGAGTCAAAAAAACAACAAAAAAAAAAAAAACAGATGCTGAAGTGATTGAATGTAGAGGAATCAGTGATGGGAATTCTCTGTGGTGGCTGCACCCTTAAGCCAGACCCACACCAGGCTCCTATTGCCAGACCTGTCTTCCCATTACATTTGCACAGTGCAGACGCAGGAGCCAGCTGAACCCACGAGCATCAGTATTCTAAGTGGGGAAAAAACATTTGGGTTTCTGGTGACTCATTTGCATAATCAGCCCGTATCTTTTTAACCGACATTGTTAAAATTTTCTTACAGAAACCATAGCTATTTTCCACTTCGTCAAAATAGTCCGGTGCTACGACAGACACGGCTTTTAATGTCACTGCCAGATGTCATATTACCAGCTTAACGATAACCCTACAATTTTATTCACTCGTTAAGTAGTGGAATAATAATTCATCTTGCTGCACTGGATGCACAGAGTTTGTATAAAGCACAAGTGAAGGTAAAACCAGTCAGAGATAAAAAAAAATGCATAATATCAATCTGATAGAGTTTCATTTTTACAAAATGTTCTTTTTTTATTTAGAATTAGGGTTTTTTTTTTTCAACAGAAACATTTAACACTATCAAGTGCATATAAAGAAATGTTATTAGGATCATTTTGAAACTATCAACAGTCTTGACATAATTTAACTGAAGACTGAGGAGCATCTAACAATAAACACTTAACAAAACCATCCTGATTAGACCGATCCTATCTTTATTTTTATCTTTTATCATCATGTAGGTGATACAGGCACAAACATCCTCAAAGAATTTCTTTCTTAAAGCCATAAATCCCTTACATATCACTGCTGAGCCATGTAAATTATGACATGTTTTATATACTCATCAAAATTCAACCATTTGGAAAAACGGGGGAAAAAAATTCAAACTGCAAGAGAATAGAGTTGTGCTTTCAAATATGTGCAGTCCACCTCCCGACATTGAAATAGGTTTGATTTATATCATTTATATTCTAGTTTATCCTGTGTTATATACAACTTCATTCATTCTTAATCGAACTTTATGTTTTTTCTTGGTTGCATGGAATTCATTACAAAAGTGATAGAGACACATTTGCACCTTATGTCCTGTGCATTTAGTGAATTGATATTATTAATCAGTTTTAAAGGAAAAAACTTAGAGATGCTTATGTCTTGTTTGCAGTCGAGCTTCAACTTCATAAAATAGTCAATCACAACATTCCATTCTTCACTCAAGCCCTAATACATATCATCCTAATTTGATGAAAGATACATATTTTTACCCTGCAGTCCACATATAAGTGGGTCTTTCATTTGCTAACGTCATCAACGCCCAGCGGTGTCCTTGATGCCCTGGCTTACCCTCTCCTCCTTGACTTGGCTACCACCCGTGCTCCCATATGAGGTCATTTCATCTTTGATGTGTAGCTGTTTGGCATCACCTCTCATGAATAGGAGCCATCTATCTGGCGTTTGATCGCAGCGTACGTGACGAAGCGGGGTCTGTATGCGTGCTGTCTACTGCCGCCTTCTTCTAACTCCCTCACAGCTGGTCCTCAGCTTCCCCTGCGGCTTCCTCCTTAACTCTGACACCTGTGTTTGGATCAGCGGCCTTCTCTGACAGGTAGCTCCTCACAAAGACCGTGCATAGCTTGCGCTGAACTTTTCAATCTACTGTGCACGGCACATACCCCCCAATCCACGTCTGTCAACACCAGTCTATGATGACCAGCCCCAACGATCACGCTAGTGATGAAATACTCTTTCCCCGCATACGCAGGCGGCGAAAGTTGGAAAATTAATTACACTAGCAAAGATGGAGAGGTGCACAGTGGGGGAGGTGATGTGGTGTTATATGCACCTAGAAAAGCTGTGTTTACAAAGGTAGGGGGGACCAAAAAAAAACATACATGTGCACTGACAAGTCTGACTTTAAAGTGTCATAATGTTATAATAACTTGTAAAACAAGCAGCGCCGTGTGACTAAAAGCTGCTCGTCATCAGTCCCAGCACCTTCAGCAGCTGTGAAATCAAACATACATCCACTCACATGTGACGCTGGTAAATAAACACACACACACACACACACACACACATGCACCATATGCCAATGCAGGCCTCCACACACACAAGTTAAAGAGCTGCAAACAAGGCAACTCACACACCTCACATGTTGACGTCAGTTCCATTTGTGGGGTCAGAGCTTCGGAGAATGAAGGTCATTTACACACCTGCACATTCTGTACCACAGCACCACTATTTAACCCCTCATCATCTCCAGTGGCTAACCCCTATCATTAGTACTTGACTTAGTGGCTCTAAGTGTCTTGTCTATGGAGATGGACTCACTGAGGAGGTCCAGGCATTCTCCCCTGAAGATGGGATGTCAGAGGTTCTATGCGTGCAAAGCCTCCATTCATCATTGTCAGTAGCTTTGTGTTGTCTGGCCAAACCCCAAAAAAGCTTGGGGATGAACCATTGACTCTTGTAAAAGGGGTTTCCACTTAGCCATGGCTCAATAAAAAGGCCCAATGCACTTAGTGTGCTGTTAATTACCCCACTTCAAGTGAAGCAAAACCCCTGTTAACTTAACATAATGGACTCTGTCATCACTACCTCCAGGTAAATGATGGGGTTGATGTCAGTGCAGGTTTAAATACAAATCTAAGGATTAAATGAAACATTTAACAAAAGATGTCTAAATATTTTTTTTTTCAAAACTAATACTTTTATCACTAACTGTTCTTTCTTTCCAAATAGGGAACCCTATTTTTTGCATTCATGCCACATTTTCATTCTTTGAGTGAGGTGGGATGTGTCTTATATTGATAAATAAATGAACAACATAACCACAGGGCCTTCAAATTAAGTCAAGTCAATTTATTTATATAGCACATTCAAAAACAACACAGGATGACCCAAAGTGCTTTACAGACATGATGACATTTAAAACATAAAATAAAAATAAAATATAATAATTGTAATAAAAACAAGTAAATACATAAATTCAGGGTGGAACATGGCATGTAGTATCAGAAAACCACAGAATTTAACAAAATTAAACTTACTGCTCAGGAATAAGAATTATTGATAAATGAATGGATAAGTAGACTGAATGACGAATATATAGAGAAAGCTTTTCTATGCAAATATGTCGATCTTACTCCGGATGAGCTAATGTGTCCCTCAAGTTCACCTCATAACATTTGAATACCGACATTTGCTCAATAGCATTAACCCAGAAATTAAAATTTGTGTTTCATCTGTTTGTTCAAGTAGGTTTTCAGGTTGAACATCTTAAAACAAAACTACGGAGGATTAAAAATCAGACCAAACACTGATTGTACATATGCATGAATGGAAACAAATGATTTACAGGCAAAAATGCACCTCACACTGACCATGAATGACTATATTGTATTTAACGGCAGTCAACCTCATAGATATGCTCATCCAAACTCATCACTGTAATAAGTGATGAGAATGTAATAAGAAATGTAATAAGTTTTCTTGAAAAAAAACCCAACAACAACTGGCCCATCGTTTGTTTTGAAGGTCATACAAACAGACAAACAAAAACTTGTGGCACGAGGACTGGAAGTGTAAGTCTGAAAATATATCTAGCCTAGTTCTGAATTAGTCCTCTCTAAATTAGTCCGCTTCTCTCAAGGGCAGCTGGCCTCAATGTTTATTGGTCTTTTTAAAGACCAATGTGTTTGTGCGTGTGTGTGTGTGTGTATGAGTGTGTTTACACCCTTGTGGTTTTCCACCAAACTTTGTGAACAGATATGGCTGATTTTGTGAGGAAGTGAGCACATGGAGACTTTACTTCTTCTCAGTTTGAATCTAAAGTGAACAACAATGTGGCAACTTGAAAAAGCCTGAACTACACAGAAAAAAAAAAAAACACCAGAGTCAAATTCAATTACCTTAAGTGTACCAGACTCAGAATGAATGGGTCTGTTTCACATTGGGCCTATTTTCGACTCACAAAACATCCATTTTACCTCGCTAAAATGTAATATGAGCTCAGAGGCATCGGAACAGAGGATAAGACTTTTGACAAACAAAAGGGGCTATCGCCAGTTAATCAACAAAGTAATGTCTCTGTTGATGGCAAATTATTACCAACTGTCAGCTCCATACTTTTCTGGGTATTTTCTGCAATTGCTGTCTTATTGGACGGTTACTGGAATAAAGTTTCCTTCCTCCACTTTGAACTCCGGAACAATGCACCGTCCTGCACTGACAGAGGGCTCTGGACGTCGTCCCTTTGCGGCTTCGACCAGATCCTTCAATACCCGTGACAGTAAAATATTAGCTGTGGGAGGTGGAGGAAGACCAGACAGCCCAGTGTCAAACAGTCCCAAGTAATATCCGCTCACAATTCATCTGACACAAGATCTCTCCTCTGCATATAACATCTTCTGCGTTGCATTTTGTCTAATTTAACAGATTAAAACCTTTTAGGGGACGGATTGATACTTTTTTTTTTTTTTTTTGTCGTACCTGTACATAGAGGAATACAAGGGTAAATTACATAATGAGATCAAGGGCCAAAATGTTGGGTTGACCCAGTTTGACAGGCAGTAAGCAGAGTGTATCATGCTTCTGAGAACCATTATGCACCCTGACAGGTCCAAATGAATGGGCTATTCCTCTAATGTGGAACAGGGATGGGGCCTCGGATACTTCAAATGCTTCAAATTCAGCAAAAACAGTGACCTTCCTCCAATGAACTGCGAAAATAAATCCCTACTCCGACCACAGGAAAGGAGAAAAATGGGCCCTGTCTGCATCGCCCACACTCTCACTTACTCACCAGCACGTGAGACAAAGTGGAAAAGTATGTGGCGCTGTGCTCGCATTGTATTGCGTGTTTTCTTATGTGCTTTTGTTTCGCTACATATGTGCGATGTGCAATTTATGACTCTCTCTGTGCTGCAGAGTACATGTGAATCTCCGGCCTGTGTTTCTGAAGGTTTTGTGTTTTCCAGGAACACAGATCCGTTGAAAACCCACGTGTAATTCTCGTGCATGTGTGCGTGCGTGTGTCTGTGTGTGTGTGTATGAGTGTGTGTGTGTATTGTCTGTTTTCTACATTTTCTTCTCCCCTCTTGGTCTGTTCTCTGTATCGTCTCCCACTGTCAATTTGCCCACTAGGCCAGCATCACTGGATGGAAGCCACAAAGAGGCCACTTTCTGGCTCCAGTTAATGAGTGTGCTGAAAAATCCCCTCTTGAACTTAATAGACCCTCAGAATACAGCGCATAGTCAGTGGGTTACACGCATGAATCTCTTCGGAGGCGTTTTCAGTCAAACTTGCATTGGTGAAAATAATTAATGACACAGATTTCAGTCAAGTCCTTTGTGTAGTTTGTGAGTCTTGCAATGCAGTGCTCTTATGTAACATCTCTTTGCCAAAAATCTTCCACCATTTGTATAATGATTGCGTTTTATGCAGCATTTCAGCATTTTCATTCAATGGACCGAATCTCGTTATTCATGGTAGAGGCATATATTTGCACTCTTTAAAAATGGTTGCATCCAAAAAAATAAAATCACATTGGAAAAAAAGACGTTTGAATTGAGGCTTGTGTCTAACTAGGGAAAGTGAACTTGTAAGCAGGGGTTTGGATATTTGCAATAAAGGAGTGAGTCAAAGACAATTTCAGTCTCAAGTGTAGTTTTGCATAATTACATATGACTATACATAACAATATAACAGTTAGGTAACTTTACTGTCACTTTCTGCTTAAAACCTGAAATGTCAGAAGGTTCATCTGACTATGAATATACAGTTTAAATTTTAATTTTTTTATAATTTACAATTTACTTAATCCTTTCATGCATGAATTGTGATAGTTTACATTAGGACATTAGTACTAGACTGATTCATATGAGAAAACAACTTTAAAATAACTGTTCCACTGTACTGACCACAGTGCATGAAAGGGTTAATATGGGAAATGCTTTTTCTCACAATTCATGCTCAGCCAGGGGAGGAATAAGTAAGGCGCTTTTTGCCAAAGAAGTATCCTAACAATGTTCTATAGGGAAAGACTGCAGCTGCATGTATATGTCCATATAGTAAACGTTTGCCAGTGTCCACATGAAACATTCCCTCGAAAGAAAACAGCCTTCAAAAGTTCAGGCTACAAGGTTCAACCCCATAACTCTCTTTGTCTTCCAGACTTCTGCTCACGAGTCATGCTTCTTAGCCCATGTCACTCATGCCTGTAGAGACAAGGAAATCATAAAACCATGAAGAACTTTGTTTCCTTCTCTCCAACACATTTCTCTTTCAGCTGGGCTTTTTAACACACTGAGCAGGCGGCGGCGGGCGGCGGGCGGCGGGAGGAGGAGGCTGATGGAGAGGGCCACCTGAACAAACCCAGTGTGGAACCAGGCAGCCTGGACGCCTTGGCCCAGCCAGATTTATAGCCCTCCACCGCTCTTTTCCCACACAGAGGCCCCTCTAGAGCTTCTGGATGTATTTGCCTCTGTCTATTACTTTTTGTCACCTCTGTCTACCTTTCCTTCCTGTTCCACTTTGTCATTTAGGGAAAAAAAAAATCCATCTATTTCCTCTTTTTACTGTCTTTCTCAATCTTGGTATCTCAACCCCCACCACATCCCATCCCGACCAACTCACTCCCACCCCCTCCTTTTTGCCCAGACATCTTGGCCAGCTGTTCATTCAGACAGGGTGTCTACAGCTGTCTGTGCCGTTCCAGAGTTCCAGGTCCGATGGCCTGCAGCGTGAAGCTTTTTCCCAACACCTCTGTCTCCTCTCTTTGCAGCATCGGTGACCTGTGCATGACCTGGACCACAAGTACATGTTTTGTACGTACCACCCACACACCACACAGAAGACGTCTCGAGGTGGAAGCTCGGCAGCGAAATACCAACACGATATAACGTGTCAAACAGAAGCACACAATACACTTACAGGCATAGAAGCATTCTGCAGATGAAAGCTCAATAAAGTTACACGCAGCTTTTTATGGCGTACAATTCATTGTACAGTGCAGTAAACACATAAAAAGGAAAAGAAAAAACTCAGCTTTTCTTCCTCTTTCTTTTTTTTTCTTTTCCTTCGGTCCCACACTCTCCACCCAGCAGCAGAAAAGCCTTGGCAGAGATTTCACATTGCCCCGAGTAAAACTCAAAACCACTGACTACAGCCATCATCAGTAAATGGGTAAAAAATGTCCCCAGACAAGGGTAAACTCACAACACCCCACGAGACAAGAAGCAGTAAAACCAAATGAAGTGTGCAGAAAATTAGCCCTGCTTTGCTGAAGATATTGCAATAATTAATCCAGACCTTACGTGCTTTTCTGCTGTGGTATTCCACTCTGTTGGCCAAGTCAATCTCAAATGAGCAACTCTCAATTCAGCTTTTTTTTAACCCAAAAAGGAAAACTTTAAACTAAACTTCTATAAATTGGAGTAGGAAAACATGAGTTATTCGTCATTATTTCTGAGAAGAATGTCTCCTTAAAAGTTTTCATAGCTACGTACCTCTTGTTTTTTCAAGGTCCTGGGTAATTGTTGAGATAGGTCAAACACAACATTCCAACTGCCTCAACAAAGAAAGACTTTGATTCTTCAAACCTGGAGCTTAAAATACTTGAAGCAATATCGTTCAAAAGTGCAAGTGCGAGAAAATGTACAAAACACAGGAGTCTCTTTTTTTTTTACACCTTGTAACAGAACAAATGTCATTCCATGTTTTGAGAAGCCTGGTTTATTGCTTATAGGGGGGCTTGAGTTTTCCTTGCTTGGTTACTACAGTAAACTGTGTTGCCATCCATGCTACATGGTGGAGATCTGAGACCTTGAAGATGGACGTGTTTACTCTGCAGTTAATCACCATGTCTGATGCGGCCTCTCTGGATGTGTGAGGGGGGAAATGCCGGCTAAATGCAGTCACCACGACCTAATTAGGTGGTTTCGTTGGAGCAGTGGGCCTTCAGCCCTACTCTGTAATTCAGAGACACCGATTCCACCGTTCCTCTGGCCAGTCTGCGTCACAAGTGCGTTCGTCTGTATTCGCCATGTCGCCCGCAACCCTGTGAAACATGTCGAACGGCTGCTGCAAGAGACCAGGGTCCAGGGGGCTGTCAATCAACGTGGAGTGTGTGGTTTGAAAACAGGGAGAATGGGGAGAAGCTGGAAAGGCAGCGAAAAAGAAAATATTGCAGTCTGACCAATTTTCATGGGGCAAACATCGACCCTCTCAACATATAATGGGTGTAGAATCTCTCTGCACGCACACGTGGGGTAAATGGGTAAATGGATTGCACTTATGTAGCACTTTTCTACACAGTTATGGTGCCTAAAGCGCTTTACGTTGCCTCACATTAAGCATAGGTTAGGTCGGCTGCGGCTGCAGCTGCGACTCAGGTGGTAGAGGGGGTCGTCCAATGGCTGAAGGTTCGGGTTCGAATCCTGGCTGTTCATATGACGAAGTGTCCTTGTGCAAGACACTGAACCCTAAATTGCTCCCAGTGGAGCCCGGCAGTGCCCTTCATGGCAGCAGCCGCCCACTGGTGTGTGAATGGATGAATGTTGGGCCAATGTAAAGTGCTTTGGCCATCATAACTGTGTGGAAAAGCGCTATATAAGTGCAATCCATTTACCATTAGCACACATATTCACACACCCGTGGGCCGCTGCAGCCATTTTCCAGGAGTAATTAAGGGTTCAGTGTCTTGCCCAAGAGCACTTCGATATGTGGACAGTCGGAGTCAGGATTCAACCCGCTGTCCCTTCAGCCATTGGACTGCACCACAGTAGCCCGGGTCTGTCTGGTGCATGTACAGTATGAAGGCAGAGTAGAGCAAGCATTTCTCCTACTTTCTGTCTTCGTGGCACAACCGTGCTGTTCTTGGAAGTGCCCAGCGCTCCAGTGCTCGCTAATGGCTAAACAGCATGCCCGTGCCATGCTCACTAATGACAGACCAGGCTTATTCCACTGAAGTGGCGCTTTTCAGAGTCAACGGTGCACAAAGAACATATCGAGCACCTCCCAAAGCAGCTGAGGTGCCATGAGGACACCGTCTACGTACGCAAGAATGCACATGTGCGCGAACAAGCACTCGCCGTTTGCACAAATGAAGTCAAACAGAACGTGTCTGCTTACACAGATTTTCAGGTTGATGGATGGACGCAGACTAAAACACACAAAGACTCAGATTTTTGTTTACGGCGTTTCTCCTCAAACAGTTTCTCAGAGATCCTCCTTTCTGATAGTACTTTCAAGAGGTTTCATCTTTCAGCTGCAGTCGTTTCCTCTGCTGCAAACATTGCCACAATATCGTCTACTTTTTTTTTTTTTTAAAGTGTATAATGTTTTTTGGTTTGTTTTTTAAAAGTTTGTCCGCACATAACTATTTAGCCAGGTTTAAGCTGTCAATATGAAAAAAAAAAACACCTCTACACATTTAACACGCTGTAGTTCTTAATGAACTGTGACACATTTTAGTGCATGTCAGAAATTTTCTGCCACGTGAGAGAGGTGAAAGTAGATCATTTATATCCAGGAGAAAAACCTGAGGTTGAAGCTGATATCACCTGATTTCATCCTCTAGGTATTTAACAGATGAAAACAAGAGTGTGTTTGTCTTTCAAAACAAAGACCAACGTGTTTGTTTGATTTGCCGTTTGATTAGGACAGTAAACTAGTAAATGTTCTCAGACGGTCTATATATGTGGAACACATGTTGGGCCTTTTTTTTTTTTCTTTTTTTTTTACATTTCCCAAGAGACTGTTAAAATGTAAGACAACCCAAACCTAGTCCCACTGAGAGGTGATGTAGGGGAGGTAAAGGTCTGCAAAGTGTAGGAGAATTTCATACACATCATCCATCATTTCTAGGCCCAAAAGTGCACGTACATATATGTGCAGTAATATTCTTTTTTTTTCCACATTTGCGTATGCATGGGCATGTATGTATCTAAAAGTATGCAGGTACTCAGGTTTTCTCTCTTTGGGATACCTGACTCTGAGATCGTGACACACTTTCCCAGCAGCATTGGCTGGATCTGGTTCTGCCCCACGGCGGCCCCACTTCCACATTTCCTCGGCAGAAAAGGTGGGAGCAGAGAAGAATGTGTCTTTTCATGGAGACTGGCGTTGCATGAATATTTCAAAAAGGCAAAATTATTCATCAGTGCCACCCGACACAAAGGAGAGGTCTCTGGGCGAGCGGAGGGGTGGGACGAGCAGAGGTGAATGTCTTTGGCTTCCAGGCACCACCTGCACGTGGTGACAGACGGGGGAGACGAGGCCCTGGAGCTGGTGCCATGACAACCACTAGGTTAAACCCTATCTGACCATGTCTGCATGTATCTGTGCCAGACCTACGTGCTGGAACTCGCTTTGCTGTGGAAAACCATAAGTGCAAGTCCAGGCATGTGCTCATATTGTTGATTGTGTGTGTTGTATCTGTGTGTGTGTGTGTGGATGGAGAGGATGGGTGTGCCTGTGGACATACCAGGCATTCCAAGTCAGCAATAAAGCCAAATTGAAGGTGGGGGATAAAGCCAGGATGTGTGGAGTGATACCTGGGCAGCTGGGAATGAGAAGGTTTAGATGGACAGTTCTCATCTGGTGTGGAGGCGCTGACGTTGCTTTAGGTGGAGAAAGATTCAGCTGGAGCCAGGACTTTGCCCCATTTTGTGGCCAGAACCACATTAACAAATAACTGCCCACAATTTTGACTCCAATAGACAATTATGCCCTTATAAAGTACAGGATATGACATAGTCCAGAGAGATGTGAGTTCAGTCCCAGTCGAAGTAACAGAATTCCTTTAATGGGAGTTGAATGGTTTCACTCAGTTTTTTGACTGAGTGAATGGATCAAACATCTCAGTCAAATGGTTCTGATTCCTGTGCTGTATCGCTGCCAACACACTGTCACGTTGTTTTTGTACTCGCTCGTATTGGCGACCCTGAATGTCATATTGGTATGATATCTGTGGATTTGTTTGGGTTTAGAAACCTTTCCAATGTGCGGGTGAAAGCGTTGGCCAAATACATGCTTTACAGATCCAAAGCAGATAACACATACATGGGTGAAAACTCTGGGAACAAAATGTACTTTTAAACAACACGCAAAAAAAAAAAAAATCAAGGAAACATCCATATAGCCTATAGTCTCCAAAGGCATGACCTAACATTTTGATTATGAATTCATTTTACACAACGCCGGCCTGCTGCCTTTGTTTGATTCATTGTCAGTTACAATGAGCTCAATTATGTAAGTGTGTTTTCCTTTCATATATAGTTTAAAATATATTCCAACTCCTACTCTTCGGGGGTTCTACATACGGGGATTAAATCTGTATACATGAAAGAACTGCACTTCAAGTCCAGTCTTTTCTTCTCCGCGTTCTTCTTTTATGACACTTACTCCAGCCATAAAACCCAAGCCAGTGGTTAGAATAATATTTTTCCAATAAATCAGGCCATTGTTTAAACATGTTCAGTCATTGTGAAAAATTATCTCATGTGTTAAGTAACAAATGTTAACACTTCCGCCGTACAAATCTCCACACAGCGTGATCTGTGGTATGTCCAGTGTTCTGGACGGTACCTTTTGAAATGTAAATGCGTTTGATACTGATCCAATCTGTCTGTTGGTGAGTATAGAGCGCAAGCCCAAGGCACAGCTCATTAAACCTCAACGCTGAAGCAATTACAGGAAATTAAAACAACTGTTAGGAAACCGAGTGGACACCCTGGTGAGAGACATCCTGTAATATGACCCTTCAGGAGAATGGAAGAGATTGGAAGACCAGTGGTGGACACACAGTGATTGGGGGGGTGGGAGGTTGTTACACACTGGAATGGAAAAAGTCTTGGACATTATTCAATCTGATAGATTCAACTATTAAGATGCTTTGGATTATAGACGCCCCCCCCCCCACTGGATGCAAAAAAGAAGTAGAATGTTCTACAAGATACAGAACCATTTATAAACTTACCATCGCACCACATTGGTTCAGCTCTATATACCCAAGTAGGGTTTGTAGGACTTCAGGAGGTCAGAGGTCAATATATATCTCTATGTGACTCATGCAGTTCGCTCGTTCATGTATTTTTATGTCTCTGTCATTGTATATGTTTTGTGTTTTTGTGTTCTTTATGTTGTGGGAGTTTTTTTCTGTTGTTACTTAACCTGTCATTGTGAATTTGGAAAGTCACCTTGTATTGCATGAATGTAACTGTAATATTGCCTGATGAAAAAGAAAAAAATAAAATTATATACTATATATCTGTGTGAGTGTGTGTGTGTGTGTGTTTGTGTGTGTGTGTGTGTCTGTGTGTGCATGTGTGTTTGTGTTTGTGTGAGTGTGTGTGTGTGTGTTTGTGTGTGTGTTTGTGTGAGTGTGTGTGTGTGTGTGTGTTTGTGTATGTGTGTGTCCCTGTCATTGTGAATTTGGAATGTCACCTTGTGATTCCTGAATGTAAATTTAATATTGCGTTTTGAAAAATAAAAAATAAAATTATATATTATATATGTTTGTGTGCGTGTGTTTGTGTGAGTGTGTGTGACTGTTTGTGTGTGTGTCTGTGTGTGCATGTGTGTGTGTGTTTGTGTGTGTGTGAGTATGTGTGTGTGTGTGTGTGTGTTTGTGTGTGTGCAGTATCTATATGCAGTGGTCAGTCTGTTGTACAGCTTTTATTATCCTTACATTAGTACACTGTAATTAGTACAACATGCAAAGCAGAAGAACCTCAGAAACTCCATTGTTCTTGTTGAGCGCTGTCACCCACTATCACACACCCTCTGCTCTGTTGTGGTGGGAACATGGAGTTTCAATCAAAACAAAAATAAGCCTGTACTTTTAATAACTGGGCTTTTTTTTCCAAAGCTATGCAATAATAACTGTATGATGACTGTTCAGACTTAAATCTTCTGACATCTCGACGATCTTCAGACAGTCCTCATAACATGTCATGGTCCATTCATGATGGGGACTGAGTTTCAAAAGACAACGGCGGGGGCTTTTGTCTTTGACAGACTTCCAGGCAACATGTGGATGGTGTGTCCCTCCACAATTCAGGGAGCTTTGTACCCTCTGACTTTTAATGTGAGACAGATTGTTGATGCTTTGGAGAAAATATAGATCTCATGATTCTCAACAACTGACTAATTCATTTGATGCCTCCTTTGACGTTATGTATCCGCAGCTGCATTTAGGATTGTTGTGTGTCTGCGTTCTTAGGATTGGGGGTGTTAAGCTAAAGCATGTTCACCCCCACAATAATAAATCAAAAGAGGCTGGTACTTCTTAGATCATGTTGGGCCCCATGTTTTGAAGAACGGATTGGCACTCAGTGTGAGCACTGATTGAGCCACTGAGCCGCTATTTGGATTACAATGGTATACATTACACAGATGGAGCTCAGCTTAAGTGTGTGTGCGTGTCTGTGTGTGACAGCGTTGAAAAATTCCTATATGCCTTTTTTTGGGGGGGGAAATACTGTACCTAGTGTGTCATTAGACCAGACCAAAAAAGCTTGTACTGGGCAGTTGAATTTAAAGCAACGGAGGTAGTGTGATGAAGAGTTTAAAAGCTGAACAGAGATCAGCCGCCTTCGTAGCTGTAACGTCTAGCTCTGAAACGACCGCCATAAAATCTGTTTGGAAAGGCTAAAAGATGGCAACAGAGCAACTTTACTGGCTCGGGATGAAGTGCTTGTGTACAAAGGGATTCCAGAAATGCCAGTGGAGATGAAGTTTGCTCAGGGCCAGGTAGCTCTTTAAAATATCCTCTTTCCTTATCACGGAGACGTTCACAGCTGGCATACAGCTGTGTCTCTGCACTGCGTTGTATTCAACCTCTAGCAGTCTAATCTGAAATGTATGTGTGCATCTCTGTGGGTCTGTTGATGACTGTAAAGTTTCACCTGACATCATCTTCTAAAAACACTGTTTATCACAGTAATTATTAAAGACTTAGTATAATTATATATCATTTAAGTGTAAACATCTTTAATGTGCATTGAATTTTAGCCACATACTAACTTAGTGTGTGGCAAAATGAATAGGAGCTGAAGATGGATTGAAACTAACAGACAAGCCAGTACATTACAATTTATATCCTTAATGATAAGAGGACAATTGGTGTAAAAAAACGTAAACGTAAAATAAAAAAATCAAAGTTTCTTTAAAGATGCAAGAACCAAAATTCGTGAAAATAAAACTTTCTTTCTCCTCTCAGTTCAAATAAAAAGACTAGAGGTACAATTATATGCAAGGTACAAAAAATTAGACACAGCTAAGCCTTAGATAATAATAGTATGTAAGTGTATTCTGTCTTCTGCCCTCTCCCCCACACACTGGACAGACAGCGGAGCACATTCTCCAAAAGACGTTTACAGCTCTGCTGTCATACGGACAGATAAAGGAGGTCTTTTCTTCCATCAGCAATAGTAATCTACGATAAACTCACCTGATGTCAAACCGGGTCCATTTTACTGGATATATTGTATAATATTGTATTTATTCTAATGTATGCGGCTACTGTTATAAACCAATTTCCCAGCATTTGGGATGAATAAAGTACTTCTATCTATCTATCTATCTATCTATCTATCTATCTATCTATCTATCTATCCATCCATCCATCCATCCATCCATCCAT
>JAPTHA010000024.1:21367389-21377717 GCA_029814585.1 Gymnapogon annona
CTATCTATCTATCTATCTATCTATCTATCTATCTATCTATCTATCTATCTATCTATCTATCTATCTATCTTTCCTTCTTTCTTTCTTTCTTTCTATCTTTAATGTACATTTTGACAAAATCAAACACACTGACTTACACAGCCATAAATATAAAAAAAATGCATGCATCAAACATATGTTTAAATAGACAAAGCTGTATCTGCCTGTTTTGTGCTTGTATTTTTTTAGAAGCGTAAATGATACATCATTTTGGGCCAATTTTGACAGTAATAGTTCGGACTGATTCATTGATTCATTCATTTTCCTACATTTTCATACAAGTATTATTTTTTGACAGTGTACAGAATGTACATTCATAGTACAAATGCAATAATGATACATTAGTCATATATTTACATTAGTCATACATTAGTCATATATTTAATGATTGACGTCCACTTACTCATGGTGAGTAAATGGACTGCACTTATATGGTGCTTTTCTACACATGTTATGGTCCTCAAAGCGCTTTACACTGACTCACATGTACATATTCACACACCAGTGGGTGGAGCTACCCCATGCCAGGCGCCAGTGGGAGCAATTCAGTGTCTTGCTCAAGGACACTTCGATATGTGGACAGTTGGAGCCAGGATTCTAACCGCCAACCCTTGGATGACCCGCTCTCCCAACTGAGCCACTACCACCCAACATCTAATTAGGCTCATCTAATTAAATCTGTATAACACTGGGATGGTTTCTCTCACCAATCAGATTCCGGTTTCACTTATTTTTATGAATTCATGCAAATAAAGACCATTTGAGCCACAGGCGCCTTGAGTCCGTTTAAATGGAAAGCATGAATGCTTAGAAACTAATACTACCTTAATTGCATGTACATCTGTTCCGAATGGATAAACTAAAGCTGCAGGAAGCGGACACATTTAACTGTCATTTCATGATGTTGGGTTTTTTTGTTCTGTTTTGTTTTTTTCTTCACCTCATTTCTATTAATTTAATAAGCATATTTGTGCATTTTAATATATATGAGCTGCTGTACATAATGTACAGCATGCTATTGAGCTGGGGTTTTCTTTGCAGTAGCATTTAATGCTACATCCGTTTAAAACTGTGTTTTATTATCTAAGACTTTTGGGTCAACATCTTAAAAAAAAAAAAAAACATCTTTGATTTTCTGAAACAAAAACTAGCCATCATGTAGTGGGTTTCATAGACGTTCTATGTTCCCACTGTTTCTTCACCCAACAATGAGTTAAAAGGTCTTGTAGCCCTTAATCAAAGTGCTCAGCCTAATATTGATCTGTAATTTAAAGCCAAAATGATCATCTCCTAGCTTTTTTATGGCTGGTTAACGACTGATTAACACAACAACACCATTGTGTAGCCTCAATATAGTGATCCAATGAAGACTCAGGATGACTGGTCTGTTCATAGTAGAGGTTCAGGACATCCCATAATAGGCCCCTAAAACATTTACTGTTATCCTCTTGCAAGAAAACAACATTCCAACTTGATCAACATGTTTCCTACCATTTTAATTCTTCGAAGTTCTAAATGAGTGTTGTTCCACCGCCTGTTAGCGTGCGATTCCTTGATCCCCCTGTAACATGACTCTCGTGTAGCGAACCGGACCACATGGGGAGCGCGATGTTGTGAGGTGAGGTATTTTTCGACTGGGAGACGGATATGTAATGCATTCCAGACACTTGGGCCGCACACAGCTTTTTCCCCTGCTACCTATAGGCATCAATCCTCTCCCCTTTCGCTAAAACAATAAACTTATACTGCCTCTAAGGAAGAACTCATTTCAGGCTGAAAAT
Source organism: Gymnapogon annona (assembly GCA_029814585.1). Lineage (NCBI taxonomy): Eukaryota > Metazoa > Chordata > Actinopteri > Kurtiformes > Apogonidae > Gymnapogon > Gymnapogon annona. Next base: position 21,369,210 of record JAPTHA010000024.1, read on the forward strand.
GCAACTGCCTCTTCTGTCGCTTCCTGGGGCCTGCGGAGAGGGAGAACGACCGCGGCTCCGCTGGCACAATGTCAGTCTCCTAACACTAAGCGCTTTCTCTGACATGAGCATATCAACCCTTGACCCAAGATTTAAGACTTTGTACCCGTGTTCATGCATTCGGGATCCAAAAGTCTCTCCCTTTGACCTTCAGCTTGCGAAAAGATCCTACTCGGGCATTAAATCTTTCACCCCTCTCAAAAAAAGTGATAATTCTCCTAATACGTGAACCCCATGGATGATCACCTCGTAAAAAAAGGCTTCTGGTGCTTCTTCTGCATGGAGGTCTAAGCTCGTTTAAGCGAGTTGCATAAGTGGGATGATACTCGGGTTTCTCTGTTCAATGAGGCCCAGATGGAGGAAGATGAAAACGCAACGGGACCTGCATACCTCACACTCCTTCCTTCACTTCCTATTCTTTCTGTTTCATTTTTTCCTTGTCTCCTTCACCATAAATTAAGAAGAACCAAAATTGAGCTTAACCCATAAAGACCCAGTGCTACTTTTGTGTCACTTCCCATTCATTTGTCTCTCTGACATTTCTTAAGGGATTTATCACCAGTTACCATTAATATTATTTCCCTGTATTTTGCATATTTTTTGTGAAAATCGGGTATTTTCCAACATTTCATTTACAGATCGTGTACTTTAATTATCGTATTGAGATTAGAGTTAAGGGTTACTATATTAAAAACGGACAGCACTTAAGAAAAAGTGGCTTTCTCAGCAAAATCTATCATTAACTGTGCATAAATCAAGCACACCCATTTCACTATCATTGATCCAACTCCATGGGTTCAACGATGAATCAATATTGTACAAGATGATGGTGTTTCCACCGTAACAATGGAGCCTCTGAATGTGCAAACGAGTCTTATCTGATGACCATGAAAAGATGAATAACTGTATTTTACCTGAAGTCTTTTTGACATATTGATAGGATTAGTGGCTATAAAGTCATTTATCAGATCCCTGCAATGAACTGCAGACTTGTTCAGGGTTACCCCCGCCTACGCCCTTGAGTATTTGGGATAGGCTACAGTGTCCCTCCACGAGCCTGCAAAGGATAAAATTGGTTCAGAAAATGAATGAATGAATGATGTCATTACACATTTTAGATCAGTCGATGGTTTTGGTCACCAGTGGATGTTTGAGTCTTTATGGATTCAAAGAGCAAGAGCTTTTGCAAAAGCACCTCTTATCACCAGGATGGTCAGATACATATTAACTGTTAAACGTGATCCTATTGCAGAAGGTGTCTGAAAAATAACAAGAAATACAATCACTAATAAACTGTCAACTACCCACCTAGAGAATTATTTTTTTTTAATAATAATAATACTAATAATAATAATCAGATGCAATAATTACAACAAAACCCATTTTGTATCTAATGGTTGGTACTCCACCTAGCAATGTTTTCGCAACATTCACTCATTAGTTTTCCAAACCCCTTAATTCTTGGGTGGGAGCCTATCCATGCACCACTGGGCTACATCTGGATGTGTTGCCAGTTTATCACAAGGCTAAAATATAGAAACAAACAACCATTCACTGTCACATTCACACCTATCTGTGTTTTAGTTTACCAGTTAACCTATTAAATGCATATCTCTGTATGGTGGGAGGAAGCCAGGGTCTAAATCAAAATTCAAAAAAAGTTTCACTTGTTATTTGCAAAGTTTTCTGAATGTACAGACCCATATGAGCCATTGTATCACTATATCTTCTAGAGACTGGGTAAGCCTGTAAACTAGCCGGTGTCTGTCTAGGAAATCCTCTTCGTCTGTTTGTTAATTTAGTGTCAATGAATGTTCCTGTCGGAGATGAGTCACTAAGATGGATCAGAATCCTGAGAAGGAGGCGGAGGAAAGTCATTATTACATGAAATGTAGATCAGTCATTTTCTGTTTCAGCAAACTGAAGCCAAAGCCCAACAGACTGACAGCTGGAGATGGAAACTCCTGCTTGAGATGTTGAAGTGTCTGTGTATGTGTCAAATGTTTATGGGTGTGCTCCTTCCCCTCACTTTCCACGTCTTTAAAACCCCCACCCTCACCCCCTTCCTCCAGTTTTTGTTTTAATTCCTCTCCTCCGAGGCTTCTGATCTTGTGGACCTTCAGGCATGTGAGAGGAGGTGGTGAATTCTTCCTGCCCAGGATGTAAAGCTTTGAACTCAGTTCCTCCACACAGCGTGAAAGACAGTCAGCGACATCAGATTGAGCTCTGAAGGATCCACTGTACTTGTACGACACCGAACCCAGTCATGAGGATAACAAGTTGTTATTGTACGTTTCTGCACTACATGGATGTGTTTTATATTAACACTCCTAGTTGTCAGTTTCGCAATATTCTAAGAGCACGTAGTGCTTACGGTGCTTTGGAGGAATAAAATTAAGTTAACAACAATAATGTTTCTCAAAAAACTATTTGGGAAAACATTGTCAGTGATGATGTTCTCTACTCTGCTGCAGTTGATGGACCAACTTCAGGTCTCTTAAGTAGATGTGGTCAGAAGGGTTGAGAATGTTATGCAGATGATTCAAAGCATATACTTTAATACTAATAATTATGGTAGTAAGCAATAATACACTTTCATTGTGATTTCCCCCCGTCATTACCATTATTTCATTGTCATTAATGTTCACTGTCTATACTTTAAAAATTCTGTCTATTTTTATCTCCTTTAAATTAGACTTGTGTTGCCATCTCTTACCTACTACAGGCATCAAAGGGGGTCCTCAATTTATAAAAGTGTTTAAAAGTGACATTTTAGTATAGGATTGCTTGTAATATAAAGTTAAGTTGTAGAGAAATTCAGTCTCTGCACTTCAAATAAATCAGGATGCGTCTCTTGTCTTTGGTGTCAATGTTCTTGACTTTGATTATCCTATTAATCACATCATGTGAAGCAGACACATAAAAGATACTTTTTCACAGGACACTGATTTTAAGCTACATTCAAGTTGCCTCAAAGCCTCTATTGAGTATTTAAAAGTTATACGAGAAAAGTTAGACATAAACTTTTAACAAACTTCTATTAGTGGGTCACTGTTAAAGTCTGCGTGCATGCGAAAGAAGTTGTGGCCCAGGAAAAAAGTGATACAAGAAATTTAAATGAACCATGTTTCCATTTTCCTACATCAAGACGATGACCTAAAAACATTCGTGCCACATTTGGCCAGGCCATGCTCATTAAACACTGAACAACCCCAGAGAATAGATCTTTTAGTTGGAGAACTACAGTCCAAACTCTCTTTTACTGACCTACTTTCAAGGTGGTGCATGGATGATATATGGAACAGGCCTTCTTGGACAACAGGGCTAACAGAGTAGTGGGGGGTGGGAGGGGGTGCCATTGCATACCTCTGGGAATGTCTAAGGAGTAGCCTTTCACCTTTTGAGCTCTGTGCAGCCTTTGTCTTTGCAGAGTCGGGTGTAAATCACAGACCAGGCATTCAGCACGAGAATCAACAGTCATCACAAGCCTGTAAATGAAAAAAAGAGAGATATGGATACAGAGAGTGGAAAGATTTGGTTTAGTTGCTTAATAGGAAAGTTCATTTTTAAAGTGAAGCCTAGTCTAAAATCCTGTTGTGTGTTATTGCAGAGGGAGGATTTAAACTGAATCAACATGGTGTTGAAATTAAGCCTGGCAGACAACTAGGAGATAAAGTAACAAAGAGACAAAGATAAAACAAAAGAGAAAGACTAAAGTCCTCCATCCCCGTTGTCAAGCTTCGGTTTAATCAGCTCTGCCTTAAGAAAACACAGACAGGAGGGAAAAAATGTGGAAAAGCACTTTCTGGCATCGTTGTCTGGTTGTGTGCTCTGTCAAACATAACTGCACAGTAAAGGGTGTTCTCTTATGGCGTTGACCTTTCACCTTTTACACCAATATGTCACAAGCAACTGACACCATTTTCCTTTAATTGTCAACAGAACAGAAGAGTGTGGTAGCTTTTAAACTTGCACAGACTCACTCATGTTGACTGCTTCCACCTTTGGGGCAGTGGTGGGCTGTCAGGGCCGGTGAGGCCTTCACTGCTGCTGTAAACATCATTACAATCACTGGCCTACATTTACAACCTATATTCTAACATTTGTTCCATGAAATTGCATTATTTTATTCCCATTGGACGATTATCTTTATTTCATAGCAAAACTCTTGGCCGCACTGCTTCTAGTACGTGGCTTTGGATGCAGGATATTTTGACCAATCAGGTTTCAGTCTATGCGGTGGCAGGGTTAATCTAATCTACCTTCAGAATGAGTAGTGGAATGGTAAATGGATTGTACTTTTCTACACTCAAAGCACTTTTACAATGGCCTCACATTCACCCACTCACACACACACACACGACTGCTGCTATGCAAGGCGCTGCCAGACTCCACTGGGAGCAATTTAGGGTTCAGTGTCTTGCTCAAGGACACTTTGACATGCGAACAGTCGGAGACAGGATTCGAACTGCCAATCCTTGGATGACTCGCTCTACCAACTGAGCCACTGCCGCCCCAACATTTAATTAAGCTCATCCAATTAATACTGTATAACATTGGGATGGTTTTCACTAACCAATCAGATTTCGGTTTCACTTGTTTTTAAGAATTCGTGCAAATAAAGACCATTTGAATGGAATTGAATTAAAGTAAACTGAGCTATATATGTGTGATCACTGAAAGAGGAGACGAAAATACTTTGGTCTCAGACATATGGACTTTTCCAGAAAATCTAGACATTTTTCAGGAGAGGTTCGGCGAACCCCGACACTAACTAGCTGAGCGGACATTCAGCCTTTGGCCTCCATGGACATAAAAAGGACTTATTGATCAAACAAACACATAGATTACCAATGACAGAGTCAGTGAAGTTTTCTTGCACAAGGAAAATAGGTTGGATTGTGTAAATAAATAATGATCATCCCTGGTGAGTAGACAATGATGTTTTATCATTAAATTGTGTGTGTTTTGCTGAGTTACATTCCTTATTTTATTGCTGTCATGGATTCTTTCTACAGTGTCCTCATCATCTTTTGTCCAAAGAGCTCTCTGAAACTGTCTTGAAAAAACATCTATGTGAAGCACAGACTTTGTTTTTTGGACCAGTCTGGTTTTATTTGGGGATGGTGTGGCTTTAAACTGCCACTGATTATTTATTATTATGTACACAACACGGCCAAAAACAGTCCCCACCTGGACTTAACTTTTGCAGAAACTGGACAATTACTGCAGTGATTAATGTTTCAGCTGCAACATGTCCTTTAACCCAAACTGATGTAGTGGGGAACTTCTCCAGCAGCTCTCAGTTTGATACAAAACACAAAGATTAGACTGACTCAAAAGAAAAAGGTCACCCTGCTTTAATGAGTCTGTTCCAAAGTTATGAACACATCAGGTGGAGAAGGGAGGCGGATAAATTAACCATCATGCATTATGCCTACAGTACAAGATTCTGGGGTCAGCGATTATGATACGACTGCTTCAATTGATTTAGCAACATTATTTGTCCAAAAAATGTACATACACTTTTAAATGTGTGCATTACAGCTTATACACACACCACGTGTAAGTGAATTGATGGTGTAATCTAATACCCTGTTAACATCAGAGCATGTAATCGCTGTTCTTCAACGACAGCCATCACTGTCAGAGCAAAGCAGATTGAGAGCGATGATGGTTATCAGCCATTACAAACACTCAGGTAGAGACACACACTCTGTACCCTTCAGCAACTTGTCCCGACAGGTGTAGCTCCTTCATATTGGTATGTATTACATGCTGCCAATGTGCCATTACATAAGAGTTTTCAGACCAGAACGAGACATTCTTAGAAGCTGATTCACAAGTGTAAAAACATTATAAAACGTGGAAATAAGCAGTTTGTTGAGCAAGACTTGGCGCGAGTCAGGAACCTTTAAATCAATGTAAGGTCTGAGCAGGACAGGTGTGAGCAGCTTCCCAGGTGCACCTCCACGGGCCATGCACTACCAGTAATCAGTAGTCAAGGGGGGTAATGACAGGGTGCTGTCAGAATGCTACTGTACACACACATGCGCAACACTTATGACTTGGAGAGACATTGGCACGCACACAGTCCAACTTAGCTCGCCGTATCACCACCCGCTCTTTAGTTCCCTAATCTCTTGGCGTCTAGGTCTCCCCGTTGACCACTCTGACATTTTCACACCTCCGCTTCACCTCTTTCAGCTACTATCCCACAGGTCAACACATATATAGTAAACTCGAACATCAGCTGTACAGTTATATAAGCAGCTGCCAATGTGTCTGCAAACCTTTTGCCCTTTGACAATTGTACTCAGATCAAAGGTGAAGCAACACTTCGGAACAGACAAAAGAACACAAACAAAACATTTTTTTTCAGAAGATCTTGGACATAAACGGAGGAGTATTGTGTTGTTGTTGCTGTTATTATTAAGCTATCACCAATCCTATCAGAGGATGATGTGTACAGTTGGTCAAAGAGAAGAGATATGTGGAAAAAAGCATGAATCATCAGCAGCCTAAAGTCAACCTCAGCCTCACTGACAGATGAAATGAACATTTGCCACCTGTGGGCTCTTATTTTGAGCTTCTGTTAATCTAAGGGGGGGACACCCCGTCTGTCCCGGACTGCAGGTATGTGAGGGTGCGCAGCTGTTGTCCTCTCTCCCTATGAGGGTGGTAACATTGCTGGCACATTGTAGCCTCATATTGGAAAAGAGAATTCATTTGGGACATTCAAAAACCAAACCATACTTAGGGCCATCACCAAACAACTCGCAACTAGTCTTGCACATTTTTAACGCCGGAATTTCCCTCGTGGCGACGTCAGAAGTGTAGCGAAGCGGAAAGTGAGCAGATCGGGTTTATGGTCTACCCAAGATGTCATTATGAAACACCAGCGTCACCGCATGCTATTTTTAACCCCGTCCCTTCCCAATCAGACCGCAGCTACAGCCGGCAGGTCAGACTACGAGTGTGTTTGTGTACATGTACGTGACCGTAAAGTCTCCTGGGTTTCATATTGAAGGGTAAGTGTCTACCAGCTTGCCTCAGATACATCTGATGTATTCCTGCTGATTACAGGCCCTGTCCGAACTTGTTTGACCCAAATTGTGGTGGGAATGTTTGCAGAGATGGTCCAAGATGATGGTTTTCTCAGAAAGACGCTATATGAGACAGAACGAGCCTGCTAACTATAAACACACAACAGGTTTAAATCGTCTGGGCCTCCTGAGACCCTGAACAAACAGGACCCTTGACCAAGGACCTGAGCAGAGGAAATAATGAGATGACCATAGTCAACATACTAAGTATGTGTGAACAATGGGGCAAAGACCTCAGACACTGTGTAGAAGTACACTTAAGGGTAATACCAGTGACGGCAACTTTACTTCACACAGACTGAAACTCATTCATCATTTAGTCCCATCTGTTTTATCGATTTATTATTTTAAATTATTTCTCCATTAATCTGAGGTCAAATATTTGTTTTTAACTTTCTGCTGTGTCAGGCTTTGATTGACAGGTCTGTATGAAAGCTTACTTGCCTGCTAGAGTGTGACCATTTGCATTTATTTTAATTTTTCAGCTTTACTGTTGTGGTGGTTAACACCCCTAAGACTGTATAAAGACTTTGTTTCACGGTGTTTGATGAAATTTACCTGTAGATTTGAGACTCTAACTTGGATTAGATTAGATTTAACTTTATTGTCATTACTCAGTACAAGTACAGGGCAACGAAATGCAGTTTAGAATCTAATCAGAAGTGCAAATAGCAGAAGTGTAATATATATCAGATAAATAAATACAGTATGCACAAATGGGTATTATCACAGATGTAAACAGTTACAACCAGTGCACATAAGGTGGATATAAGTGGGATGAATTAAATAGGCATATAGAATATAAGTATTATTTACAGATTAAATACTTAAAACTTAGTGTTCTGTCTTAGCAGGTCTCCCCCTTGACTTCATGCGCTCCCCCATTTTCATTCTTTTTTTTCCCAAATGTGGTCACTTTGAGTTCCAAAAGATCAAAATGTAACTTACTGGACGGAAAACCAAGAAACCGGCAGGTCTAATTACATTCAGTTCTTTATGGAGTGAACAACAGTGTAACATACACATTTGCCTATTCAGTACAAATGGGACAAATCAATCATATTTTATTTATTTATTTTAAATCACAGTTGACTATTTTGCTGTGTTTTGGAATTTCTGACAGCTATACGTTGACTTGAACATTTAAAATGTGAAGCCTTTGGTAACATTGAAAACTGCAGGTCATTTGTCTTTCTAAGTTGTTATACATACAGTAGCTTTAGATATTAAATATTACTCAGAAGCAGAATTTTTACACAAATTTTTAGGTATTTAACAACATTTATAAAACAAAGGAACCCAAACCCATCAGCAATGCAATTAAATAAATAATATGGCTGTATTAGGGGTATTAGTATTAGGA
>JAPTHA010000024.1:21429756-21440295 GCA_029814585.1 Gymnapogon annona
ATCTATCTATCTATCTATCTATCTATCTATCTATCTATCTATCTATCTATCTATCTATCTATCTATCTATCTGTCATCTATCATCTATACATCTGTCATCCATGTCTACCTGTCTGTCATCGAAACATCTGTCATCCATGCCTGTCCGTCTATGTATTATCTACTGTATCTATCTATTGCTTTGTATCACGGATTCGCTTTAAGTTGTTTTGTATACAGTACGGATGTAAGTAATTGCTATTGTGTTGTAGGGAAAGTCTAATCTTAAAACTAAGTCAATAAAAAAATTGCATAACATCATAAATGCCATTAAGATATCTGACAGTGAGTGAGCACAAATGCAGGTTGCCCACTGACATTATCCTTTGCAAATTAGGGATCAGTTTGTGTGAAGTAAGTGGAGTCAGTGGTTCCGACCGCATTCTTATGATTTGCTTGTGATTTTGAAATTAGGTTTGAGGCAAGGAAGAAAAAAAACACTTGCAAAGGCATTGTGGCGTATCTCATCTAATATACTGTATACAAAGGCCCCAACTGTTGTGTATAAATAGCTTGTAGCAACATTTAAATCAATGCTTTGAACGATTAGCTTGTAAACACTGTGATTTGACCCATTTGGTAAAGTTAGTCACTGTCCTTGAAAATGTGCGCAGAATCAATACTTTACTCACCAGGATCAATTTGTTAACATTTTAAGGTCCACACCATAAAAACAAATCAACATTGGTGTGATGAACAGTAATTTAGAATATAATTTAATAATTTAAAGTACATAATATAAGTTAAAGCAATTAAACATGCTTACTTATTAATTAATTTGTATATTTTCTCTTGTGGATTCTCTTAAGTTGTTCTGTATCTTTATTTACTTTAACCGATTTAATTATGAGAAAAATAAATTCAAACTTGTCAGATAGTGTTAAAATATCTAGTTATATCAGCAACAATGATATAAATAAATACATAACAAACACTTAGATTTACCTAAATAGTTATGAATATATTTTTTTATTGAAGAAATTCAAATCTCTTCAATAAGTGTGTCAATGACTGTAACTCTGTTCCCAATGTTTTCCATTCTACTCCATAGCATCTCTCATTCTCAAGTTTCCATAAATAGTTTATGGAAAGCTACATGTTTTCTACATGAGCAACTTCTCGTCATTTTAGATTTACATACATTGATCAATGTATAAAAATCAATCGTTTTAAATTAAAATTTTAATTTAATTTAATTAAAAATGGACTCCAGCAAAATACAACAGTTTACTTAAATTTTCATTGTTAAAGTCTAATCAGTCTTTAATTAGGAAATGTATTCCTGCATAAATTGTTGAAAAACCTAGTTACATACATACATTTAATATAAATGCATTTAATATAAATGAATATTTATTATTAGTATCTTATGTTTTATGTTAACATGTATGTTCAATTTATTTATTGAGTTGAATAAGTCATATTAAAACACATGCATATATACTTTTTTAATGTTAGACATAAAATACTGTGCGAATGCCATGATTTATGTATTTTTACTCAATGATAATATGGCCTTTCATAATTTTACTACTTTGATACATTTTTGAGCAGATTACACATTTCATTATCTAAAATTAGACAATTTTATCATTAATATAATCTTGAAAGTACTGAAATAAATAAAAATTTATTTGATTCACTATAAGATTGATTTATTTTTTATTTGCTTCCTTTAAAAGACCTGCATAATTGTCAGAATAAGAGGAATTTTCATCTGTATTTCATATTCATCTGGAATATGTATTTTTCACCTCATAGAGCAATTCTTCATTCAACCACATGGGGTCACTGTTGGTATATGAATGACAAAACATTACGTTCCGGTACTTCAAATGTCGAACTTGGAGTGTTTAGGCCACTGAATTGGGTAAAGCGCAATAATAAAAGTTGTATAAATAAGCACAAAGTCAATAAATAACTGGACATTAATGGAGTTTAAAGTTCCTTATTGTTCACCAGTTGCTCTTTCATGAGCTCAGCGTTGGGCACGCCTCCAACCTCTACGTGTACTCTACCGCGCAGAGGTATCTGGGAAACTGAGTCCACGCTCTAAATAATTCAAGCTCCCATTCCCTTCTCCTCCTCCGCTAACAAGATGCCGGCCGTACATCACAAACTGCTTCTAGAAGACGCTTTGCAGGACAGTCCGCAGGTAGGCCCGTGCGGGTTTTTTCTCTTTTAAAGGTAAAAATGTCCAATTAAACGCTGATACGAGCCCTGGAGTTAGCATAGTAGCCAAGCCTATCCTGTCCCCGGTGAAGGCTGTTTCCACTGATCGGTGACAGCTCTCAATTGACACATTGTCTTTATGGAAATATAATCCTCTGGCAGGAGTGGCTGCACCCTTTTCGTGTAAATAATTGTCTAATTTCATCTGCGCGAATCATATAAATGTACATTTCGACGTCAGTGGTCCTCTGTTGTGTTTACAAAGCAACCACTCGTCCTCGGGCTTTCCTCTTCGCCGTAGAGGATATTGTAGAGTATATTCACATGTCAAATGTTTATCTCATCCTCAAATCGCCCCCACAATTCATTTTATCTACGACTGTCTAGCGTATCCCCGTGGATTTTGGGCTACACCTTAATATTTGGCCAAACGGGGCCTGATTCACAGGATGTGGGAGGGGTTTCCAACATCAGACTCCCCTAGAATTAGTCAATAGTCTGCAACAGGGCAGAGTGAGCAGCCCATGGTCAGTGCACTGTGTGCCTTTACTGAAGATGCTAGGATGCACCTGTGATCCACAGTGATTATACTCTATGACTGTAACTGCTGCTATGCAATTTCTGTCTTTCCATTTACTATAACAAGAAATTGTGCTATGATGTTCACAAAGATCCTACCGTAAGGTAAAATATAAACACAACCTGTATTCTAGCTATTCACAGGTAGAAACAGTGCTGCCCAGGGTCAAATGAGCTGTTTCTGTAGCCTGCAGTAGTGTTAGTCAATTGAGGTGAATTGTAACCAGACTAAACCTGGGCGTGTTCCTCTTTGCTCTAAATACTCCACCCTGCTGCACCTGTTTTATGAAACAAAAACAAAAATCACCCAGGCAAGAGATCCTCGGTTTGCATAACCAGCCTCAGGTAAAAGTATTAATGAGCCTTTTGTTTTAGATAAGTATGACTCCGATTACAATTTTAGTTTTCATTGAGAATGAGTCTGTATAATTCTTTGGTCTGTACAATGTTACAAAATGGTGAAAAAGCGTTTCTCCAAACACACAATGTCAACTTCAGATGGATTATTCAATGTACACACAAGTACATTCAGTTTACTGTGACAGTGGAGGAAAGAAATCAGAAAATGGGACTGTGAGAATGAATGACTGCAAAATGTTGACTTTTTTCCATAAATGATTCAAAGGAAAGAAAACTAGAAGATGTATTTATGTTTGCTGCAACGTCACTTTAGTATATTTTTGCTTTTTGTTTTTGCTGCATCCACTGTCTCTTTCTAATTGTTTGTGTGCATGTGTGTGTGAGAGTGTATGAGAGGCCCTTTGGGCAGGAAATCAAACTTGCGTTCACATATAACATCATACACTCACACATGTACAACTGTACCCTCATACATTCACAATCGTACTCTCTCACACACTACTGTACTCTCACATGCAGTACACTATTATACTCTGTCACATACACTACTGTACCCTCATACATTCACAATCATACTCTCATATACACTTATACTCTCTCACATACACTATTATAGTCTTTCACATACACTACTACACTCTCACATACATTATTTTACTCTCTCACATACACTACTCTCACTGAGGGTCAGGATCAGGGTTAGGGTTGGGGTTAGATTTAGGGGTAAGGGGTAAAGTATATTAAGAAAATAATTCTAAAGAAAAGAAGAGAACTAATAATTAATTTATAGAAATGTATGAATACTATTTGAATATATTATATTTACAGATATAAAAAATAAAGTAAGGAAAATAAAAAATGAAATTAAATAAATAGAAGAAAAAATTAAAATAAAACATTTACAAAAATACAAAACAGAAAAATAAGATAATGAAAAGCAATCAGTAATATTGTAAAAAAAAAAAAAAAGTAAACAAGAAATAATACAATTCCATAAATATAGTTAGGACTAGGGTTAAGGTTAGGGTAGGGTTAGAGCTAAGGTTAGTGTTAGGGATATGGTTACAACTAAAATAATAAAAAATGAATAACTTAAAATAATAATAATTAAAATAAACAAAATACGCAGACTAACCATTATTTAGAACTATCTTAAGGGTGTATACAACCTTTATGTCCACTGTAGGGATACAAAATCTGGACAAATCAAGGGTTCATTGAGAAAGGGATCTAGGAATCACCATTGAGGAACAGGTATGGAAGAATCTGTGTAGAGACGGCGTCACCACTACTTTAAATGCTAGCTATGGACTGATCCAATTCAACTTCCTACATCAGCTGTATATTACCCAGTGTAAGTTATATACAGTAACTCTAATGTATCACCTTTGTGCTTTAGATGTGGTATGGAGAAAGGAACAATCCTTCATTCTACCTATCGGGGAGAAAAACGTTTTTGTTAATTGTGTTTTTCTTTTTTAAATATTTTTTTTTAATTCAATATTTTTATATTATGTTTATTTTTGTGTTGGTTAGGTTTAGGGTTAGCTCAAAGTATACAGGAAAGATGGGTTAGGGTTAGGAAGATGAATGAATGAATGAACCTTTGAACAGACGTTCATACAGAGATGAGACAAAGATGTTTGCCCCTAAATTGACCACCGACTTTCCAACGGTACCACCCATAAGTCTGTCGACTTCTGGAGAGACAGCTAGAAATAATTTTATTTTTTTTGTATTCTCGGTCAAAATTGATCAAACTCTCACATGTGGACTTGCCTCAATAGTCAGCAATTTTGACTTCTTTCCATGTTGCAAACATCTGCAAGGTGTGTATATTTTAAGCAGGTTTGGAAGATGAATGAATGAATGAATTCATTCATTCATTCATCATCCAACCCGCTGAATCCTTTGCAGGGTCGCGGGGGTCGCTGGAGCCTATCCCAGCCACATAGGGTGATAATTTGCAATGTTTATAATTACAATGCACTGAGCCCAACATCATAGTTACAAAATTTATAAAGAAAGATAAGACTGAAGGTCATGTGTCTAAGCATTCCGTTCAATTTTTTGTTTTTGTTTTTTTGTTCTTTTTCAGAAAACATGCTGAAGCTGTTTATCAAATCTGTCAAAAGAGCAATTTAACACCTTCAAACTTTACCAGAGATATGTTGTTAGTTAATATATTTGTAAAAACTCCAAGCAGGATGTGTCATAACTGACTGATTAATTATTGTCATACTTAAGCTCTGTTAATTATGATCTGTCTGTTCAACCCTTTGGCATGTTCATTAAAATGGTGTGAAACTCTTTTGCTACACAGACTCGTTCCTTGCTCAGCGTGTTTGAAGAAGATGCTGGGAATCTTACAGACTACACCAACCAATTGCTGCAATCAATGCAGAGAGTGTATGGAGCCCAGGTACTTCACAATGCAGACACACACTGACTCACATTCATTTAGTTTTTTGATTATCATCAAACCCTGGCACTATTTAAAGTCAGTGAACTGAGACAACACACCTAATAAAGTACCATGCATTGAACATGTATCAATAGATACTGTCAGGTTGAATGGAGCATGATGTAGAAATGTCTAATCAGGAAGATAAATGTGTCACTGTTATCTGTGATCAAAGGTCAGACTAGTGTTGGAAACGCAACTGATCATGTTATCCCTGAGACAAATGTATTTTGTGCAGTGTGATCAGCAGTGTTTCTCAATCGGGAGAAGGAAAAAAAACTGTGTTCTGGCGTCTCCAGGCAATTGAATCAGGTCAACTGGACTGAATTTTTTTGTCTTGGCCCCTTATATAAGTGGCTTCATCAGTTCATGCAGGACCTTGCACATTTTGCACTACTATGTATTTAACTGACCTATTGCACTACAATGTATTTAACTGTGGTAAGGGTTTCTTCTGTCGTCATCTGTACTTGTAGAAAAAAGGTTGGACGTTTCGCTTCTATCGCAAAAGCTCCGTCACCTCTGAAGTCTTCACCAAGACTTCAGAGGTGTCCTCCTGCTGATGAAGCTTTTGCGATAGAAGCGAAACGTCCAACCTTTATTCTACAAGTACAGATGACGACAGAAGAAACCCTTGCCACGACGGATTTTTCCTGTACGACTGAGAGCCTTCACAAGCAATGTATTTAACTGTAATATTATACTATTCTTGCAATTTTTTATACTGTTTTGTTTTAAACCTGCTGTCATGCGGAGCTGCCAAACTGACTTTTGACACTAAATGTTGTTGACAATGTTTACACTGACAATAAAGGATTCTGATTCTGACTAGTCTGTAACGCGTGTTGAGAACTCTGATATTTCAGCTCTGTGGGTTGTGATGTCACTGGGTGAAACCTTTCGTGTGCGTCCCCTGGTTATTGTTATTGTTGTATCTAAATCAATGACTCCTTGTATGTGAATCACCCTTCCTATGAAGGTCACTGAGGACTCAGCGACCCTCAGGTGGAGGTTTTGATGACAGTTGTTGACGACTTGGTGTCACATTAGTGTGCTTTCAATGACCATTGTTGAGCTCTGTTGTTCTACCTGAAATTGGGAGTTCTTTTTGTTGATTGCTAGCAGAAGATCCTTTCGGTTAAGTGGAAAGGACAATGTTTGTAGATGGAGAGATTGTGGCGTAGTCCCTCTCCTCCGTTAAGTGAAGGTTTTTCCACTTTAACATAGATGGCTTCCTTCACCGCTCTCCTCCCTGTCTAAAATATGACCATCGCTGTCTTCATAGAAGTGTTTTTACTCCTTGAGGTGTATGTGGAGCTGAATCTGGACCTCAAGACTGTGTTCTTCTGTGTTGGGCCATGCATTTGTGGAATGTTTGTTTTGTTTCTCCAATGTAGATGCTCTAGTGTAAATATACTTGATCTAGTGCAGGGTCTCTGTATATTCTGCCTGAACACAGACTCACAGACCCATGTAAATTACAGTCAAAGTCCATCCTTCATTTGCCTTTCAATCTTAATAGTTACAAAAAGTGTGCAACACAACTTCATATCTTTTTTTTTAACAGGTCTACTACATTTATATGACAGATGAATTCAGCTTCTCATTAAAGAAAATCACTTTCAGTTGTCCCCATTTTTCCTTCAGTTGTTTGTACTCCTTTATCACGTCTAAGGTGTGAGGAGAGAATTATATGTACCGTGTCTAAAGCTTTGTCTTCATTTTGCTTCTCAGAGCGAGATGGGATTGGCCACAGAGCAGCTCTCCCAGCAACTCCTGGCATATGAAAAAAAAGTATGTATAACTTTTCTCTTATTTCAATATCAATTTAAGCAAAATAATTTATACCACCAAGCAAAAGTTAAATAATGGATCATACACATTACTGTACTCTGAACATTGTGTTGGTTTGTATATTTTAGACTTAGACTTCCTTTATTGTCATTACACAGACACACGCAATGAATCTGGTAACAAAATGTGATATATTGGCAAGGGTGGATAACCCAAAATAAATATGGAAATAGAAAAGTCTACAATTGCTGAGTGAATCCAAAGCCATGAGTGGCTGCACTGCAAGGTGACAACAAAAATTCACACAGTCAATATAAATAAGAAATAAATAAGATGGACAGTAACAATGTAAACAGTGCTGAAAACAGTGAAAATACTGCACTTCAGTGTAAACAGTACTATAAACAGTGAAAGTACCACACATCAATGTAAAACAGTACTATAAACAGTGTAAATATTACACATCAGTGTAAAAGTACTATAAACAGTGAAAATACTGCACAGCAGTGTAAACGGTACTATAAACAGTAATTCATTGTAACCAGTACTATAAACAGTGTAAATATTACACATCAGTGTAAACAGTGCTATAAATTTAATATTAATAATAATAACAATTTATCATTTTAATTAAGACTTGATTTTTAACCTGTAAAAGTAGGCTCCTGTTCTGAACCATGATTAATTGCAGTATCAAGTTTGCCAATCAAAAAATCAAGCGAAGTGGGGTCAGCATTAATATTTGAGGAGTTCATTATTTTATTTCAACTGACTAGATATAAAGCTAACAGTGTAAATCCCTGAGACACACAGAATGCTTGGAGATGAAGGAGGTATAGGGTTGTCATTTACACGTTCACCCTTGTTTTCAGTCATTTTGCATTAAAGAACCTTTAGGAACCTGTTTGAAGATGATCATGGAGTTATTTTCATGTAGCGAACAAAAACACCTAAATGAAACATAGACTGAAATCAACAACACTGTTAAACAAATGTTAAATAGTGCTCGATCCCTAGAGTTTGTGATTTATGAGGAAAGTCTCTCACCTTAATGGAAGCACTTTTAATAGAATACACACCTCAGCATCTTAGCATGAGGTGTATTAGCATCTTTGGCATCATTCCATGAATGGTGTGCAAGAATTCCTGGCAGGAAAGTGTATTTTTAACTTTCTCGCTCCTTGTATGGGTTGGATTTATGCAACATTTGGCACTTTGCGTATTAAACCTACCTCTCTCACTTCCTCCTCTTCTCCAGAATTTTGCCCTTGGAAAAGGTGACGAGGAGGTAATCACCACTCTGCAGAGTTTCGCAAAGACTGTAGGGGAGGTGAGAACTATATCTGCAGTTTTTGAGGTTGTTCTTGTTTTTTATTTGTCTGATGAATGAGAAGATAAACCGCTGTGTCCACTAGCCGGTCCTTTTTATGTTATAAAGAATGTTGCACCTGAGTTTAGCTAGCACAAGAGAAAAAAATGACCTCCGAGAAGAGATCTGGTCATTATCCTCCTTCGAAGTCCAGAAATGATTGTAAATGGAAGCTAAGAGAGGAATGGTATGGTCCATTTGATGCCTATTGCTGTGGATGTATGGAGGGAGGCTGCGTGTGGGGAATGATGAAAGAAGGGGAGTGAAGGTGCAGACAAAACAGATGGACCTGTCACTGTGAGCCATAGGGGTCCATGAGCCTGCCCCGTCAGCATTTAGATGGATTGAGGATGCACACGTATGCACACATATGTTCAGAGGACACAGGTTGATTGTATGTTTGACCTTACCTCATCACGCATAATGGAAGAAAAAAAACCAAATTATTTTCATATGAACTTCAGCACCCGCTGAGTCATTCCGATTAAATTGAATCTGAACCGTCTAGTGTTGCTACTTGGTAGACCCAAAGATTTTACTGTAGCATTTGTTTGCACATGGATGATGTGGACCTGTTTCCAATATCCCAGTAAACAGCAGGTTTCATTATTCTCTTCACAAAAGGCATTGTTTCGCAATATGAGCACTTAATGATGTAGGGAAGGCACTGGCTGCAGTTATGCACCCGTATCCTTGAAAACGCTACTCTCCAGCTTGCTGCAGGAATAGCTGGCAGCAGATGTCACTGTACTTATTAGGACACATTCAAATCCCTCAAGATGTTTGGCTCCGGTAAATGTTCCCTTTTTGTCTCGGCGTCAACGCTTGATATTTTTCTGTGGGTTTGCGTCGTCCAGCTGAACTCGCTCCACTCCGAGCTGGCCAACCAGATGGCGGACAGTATGGTCTTCCCCTTGATCCAGTTCCGAGAGAAAGACCTCACAGGTAAGGATGGGGAATGTATTCAAACGCATGCAAAAGTTTATTATTGTAATAAATTGCACATGCAATTTGAAATAACCACTCTGTTATCGGTAATTGGACTTAGTGTCACAAGACAATATATAGTGAAGTTAGTCTGTACACCGCTGTCAATAAGCAGCCTGGTTATCATCTTCAACAAACCGATAATGAATTTATAGTGATGCTAATCTGCTCAAGTTGTGTCAACTCGCTCTATGTTTATGGTTTCAGAGATAAGCACACTAAAGGAAATATTTGGCATCGCCACTGATGGTAAACACTAATCTCTAATCTTCAGTTTTGGACAACAACAATTGCAGCGGGCTTACGGTCATTATACTCTGATCCTCATCCGCTCTTTTCTGTTGTGCAGAGCACGAGGCAGCTATGGTCAAATACAGCCGACTCCCGAAGAAGAAGGAAAACGAGAAGGTAAATTGACTGCAAAAGTGCTCTCTCGGTTTCCCTTATGGAGGTTTTCTCTCATTGATCAGAGCCATAAAAAGCTCAACAGCGCAGTAATGAGCCGCTAATGCACTGAGAGTGCTGTTTTTCTGAGCAGTTGGAATATAACCCTGGTTTCATGACAGTAGATTGGATTAAATATTCCACGTGCATGCACCTCACTGTTGTGGTTCAACTATCACAACATCATGGACTATAAAGACTGCAAGGATAGAATCGTTTGGCTGGTTCACTTTCAGTATACGCAGTGTATGTATTTGGTTGTTCAACATTATGCAAATTGATGTCTTATTTGTATGTGTGGATGGGAGAAACCAGTGTTTGCATATGTAGG
>JAPTHA010000024.1:21440395-21454331 GCA_029814585.1 Gymnapogon annona
GTGTGTGTGTGTGTGTGTGTGTGTGTGTGTGTGTGTGTGTGTGTGTGTGTGTGTGTGTGTGTGTGTGTGTGTGTAACTATATTCCACTATACGAGTATGCCGGACACATGTTTATTTACATGTTTAATCCTCTTTTGTCTTGTCAGCTGAAGTCAGACATGGTGAAGGAAGTGGCCTACACCCGAAGGAAGCAGCACCAGGCCTCACTGCAGTATTATTGCGCCCTCAACGCTCTGCAGTATCGCAAGAGAGTCGCCATGCTTGAACCGATGTTGGGCTACACACAGGCACAGGTACACACAGTCGCAGTTGTCTGCCTCTTCATCAGGACAGCATTAAAGTTAACTTGTTATCCCTCCAAGACCTAAAACTATTATTATGGTGTCTTCGAAAGTAATTCTTCTGTCTATTTAACCTTTCCTAAGTGATTTCTTTTTTTCCTTTCGGCTTTTCCCTCCAGGGGACGCAACAGCGAATCACTTGCCTCCATTTAACCCTGTCTTCTGTATCCTCTACTCTCACACCAACTACCTTCATATCCTCTTTCACTACGTCTATAAACCTCCTCTTTGGTCTTCCTCTAGGCCTCCTGCCTGGTACTTCAAGACTCCTTCTACCAATATATTCACTCTCTATCCTCTGGACATGTCCTAAGCATCTCAGCCTGGCCTCTCTGACCTTATCTCCAAAACCTCTAACATGTGCTGACCCTCTGATGTACTTGTTCCTGATCCTTTCCATCCTGATCGATCTGAAAAAGAACCTACATCTCCATCTCTGCTACCTCCAGCTCTGCTCCCCGTCTTTTCCTTAGCATTTTGGATTTTTTTTCAGTGAAAAGCACCTCAAAACAGCACAGAAAATTAAAGCAAAGATAGTATTACCATAATTGAATGTAAAAATAAGCATCTGCAGCCACTGTTATTTCTCAAGCTACATGGGTTTTTATCAGTGAGTCAATGAGGCAGAAGTTGTGTTTCCACATTCACTATAGAAATTTTTTCACATATCCTTTATTGTCATTGCACATGTTAGATTGTGACAACAAAATTATGCCTATACCAGTGGGCAGCTGCTGCCATACAGTGTTTTTCTCAAGGACACTTCAACGTGTGGACAGTCGGAGCCTGGATTCAAACCACCGACCTGCTCTACCAACTGAGCCACAGCCGCTCTAGCATTGCTAAATGTCTAAATGAGCTGAAAAAACATTTTAATGCATTAAGGTGGTTCAAAATCTATTCAACGTTTTAGATCAGTAGAGGCGGCTGGTTAGCTCAGTTGGTAAGGCACTGGGCTGGTGCATTGGGGACCCGGGTTTGATTATTGATTTGATTATTGTGTTCATTGATTTATCATTTCCCTTTGGAATTTAAAATTGATTTATTTCTTTACAGTACTTATTTTCCATCTCCTGTTCGGAAAAAGGAGGTAGATTATGCCTTGCTCTTCACCCATCAAAATGCACAGAATCACTAATATGTTCATATTTATCCATTGTTTATTTATTTATTTATTTTTGTTTTAATTTCCTTACCACTATAATTGTATTACAAATGTGGTGCTGTACTCAATGTACCTTACCTCCAAATAAAAATATTTCTAAAAAAAATAGATTCCACATTTCCAGTGGATCCTTGGGCAAGACCCTTCACGCTGCTGCCTACTATTGCCACAAGGGGGCGGGTGTCCCTTTGTGCCGGTCCCAAGCCCGGATAAATACAAGTGTTGTGTCAGGAAGGGCATCCTGCCAAAACTCCTGCCAAATCAAATATGCGAATTGGATTCGCTGTGGCGACCCTGGAAGGGAAAAAGTCGAAAGTACTCATCATCAGATCAGTAGATGGTTTTGCTGTGCTTCAATTCAATGTTGTTTATTTAATAAAGGTGTTTTGAAGTAATTAATGTATGTCATACATCTACAGATATACTATAAAGATGTGACTTTGGGATTAATGTATAAAAAGTCTCTCACATATATTTAGAAACAGCAACTACAAAAATAAAACAAAGGCACATTTAACGACTGTTATCTTTGAACCCTTAGATCAGCTTCTTCAAGAAAGGAGTTGAACTGGTGTCGAAGAAGATGGACAACTTCCTGGCCTCTGTGTCCAAAATGACGCAAAAGTAAAAATATTTTGATTATTCGTTCAATTATGTATAGGCATCGCAGCTTCAAGTTTACACAGTAATGACTGTTGTCATCAAATTGTCATTTATGTGAATACGTTTGGAAGGATGCTTAAAAACTATGTGGTGTCTAGTATTCAGGTCCAGCTGGATGCTGAGGCGGAGGCCATGCGTATGTCCCAGAGGGAGCTGCTGTCAGTTGAGGACACCGTCTACATGCCAGATAAGGACAATGATCCTGTCAATCGTACACTTATCCAGAAGGCCGGCTATCTCAACATTAGGAAGTAAGATTAATGATGCTCATTATAACCCTGGCACATTTCACATACATGTTTAGTCAATATGCTGTGGGTTGACTGAAACATTTGAATGACTGCTTTGAATTTGTCCATGTGTGGCTTTTTTTTCCTCCCTAAGTGTAGACTGCACTTACATTTTTCTACATGTTATAATACTCAAAGTGCTTTACACTGACTCATATCTACCAGTGGGCGGCTGCTACACCACGCTAGGCCCCACTGGGAGCAATTTAGAGTTCAGTGCCTTGCTCAAGGACACTTCGGCATGCCAGGATTCGAACTGCCGAGCCTTTGGCCATTGGACGACCTGCTCTACCAACAGAGCTACAGCCGCCCATTATTTTACCATTATTCACTTTTCCCATTATTCACTCTTCATTATTTTAGTTTGGAATTCAATTTAGTGTGTTAGCCGTGGTGTAATCAGTACAGAAGCTACAGTTGGATTATAACCATCAAATGCTGTGGCACAAAATACATAAAAAGGGGAAAACCATAAGTCTGCCATTGAAGGCGAGGAGGGTCAGGTAACATGTTGACAGTGTGCGCTGTCAGCTTATTGCAGAGTGGATGTATGAGAAGGGAAAACTTCCTTAATGGCTTCAGGGTGTAGAACTGCAGCGTAGCCCGCAATGTGATTTAGTGAAATGTCAGCGCTGTCTAACTCCGTCTCTCCCTCATATACATCCAGAGTCTTTGACAAATGTCTGTGGCACCAGAGAAAAGGTTTCCACAGAATGCCATTCTGTTTAATGACACACACTGCCAGCAGTCGCAAATGCTTGTCAAATGGAGTCCAGAGAGTATTTGCTATTTGGAATACTTAGTCCAATGAGGAGTCTGAGTCATGTACTGCAGCATGAGCCGTCCTCATCCAGGTTAATCACAGGACATTTATTTAGAGTGTTTTCTAAACACAATGTTCAAGTCGCTCAAATGAGTCCTACACAGGAAGCATTCAAACTGTCATTTATTTGTACTTTATTTCACAGAAATGGTAAAAGCCAAACTTGGGAAAACAAAAATAAATCCATTATACAAGAAAGGGCAAAAAGAAAACCCATGAACATTATCCTCAAAAAAATCCTAAAGAACGACTGCTGTACGTAAATATTATGTTGAAAGCAACAGTTTACAGAAAAAGAGGATTAAGTTCTAAGTTGGAAAGATGAGAAGATTTTTACTTAACAGAACAAAGGTGAAAAATGTTTATGGTAATAGTAATAAAGTTTATTTCATGACACTCAAGGCATTGCATAACAATAGATAAAAAAGGCAATACATATAGAATACAAAATAAATAAATAGAACAAAAGCCCATGCAAAGACAGAGGACGTGCACATTTTACAAACAGTTGTTACGTAGTTGCACCAAAAAGATCTCTAAAAACTTACTAATTATCATTTTTCATGTATAGGCAGTTAATTAAATATGAGACATGAAAGCAGTTGTAACTGAAAGTGCTAAATACATTTGATGAATACATTTTTGAACTCAAATTAAAAATATCCATATCTCCAAAAATCATCATAAACTGACTCGTCGTAGTTTTATATGCAGGATTGTCTGAGAAGCCTTGGATTTGTGTTTGAAGAATTACATTAATTAAAATTTAACAAGGCTGCGTTAAGCATTCTGATGCTTTAATAGGATAACAGCCATCGAAATCATTTAGCATTTCATCAGTATTTTCATGTTTTATGTATTAAATACAAACAAAACCCCATCACTGTAACATCACAAGTTTTGGTTAAGTATGAAAATTAAAAGATGTAACTGAGAAGGTGCCATGACAATTTCATTATAGAGAAAAATAAGAAATAAAATACAAACACACTTTACTTGTTGAGTTTGACAGTGAAGGACAGGACACATATCACTATAAACATATTATTGAAAAAGAATCTTGCGAATCTGAACTGAGGGGAAAACAGTTCGCTCTTTCATATACATTTGTCTTTATTTATTTACTTAAAAACTTAATAATAAAACCTAATAGAAACTAAAACCCTCATAAAGTAGTATTTTTGACCAAATTATGCATAACTTCTGTCTCCAAATAGTACCTCTTCATTTTATACAGATATCACAGGCCAAAAATATGACTCGGGCAATTTCGCTATAAGGCTTAAGATATGTAAAAGTAATATGTAAATGACAAATTTCGGCAAATTTGTAGTTTATAGAAGTTAACACAAATAAGTAAAGCTGAATGCTCTCAAAATTGACATTTATCATCACAACGGTAAAGACTTATTGGCACGTCATCAGTAAAAATCACAGTGTGACCTTTATAAGAAATAAAACATCTTTCTACTTTTTAAAACCCTCAACAAAAGCCAACTGTATTATGTTGGTGTTCTCTCCTGGAGAATTCTGATGCGCTCTGTGAAATGAGTCTGGTCAAGATCTGCTCTAAATGTTAAAGTGTCATGAGATAACTTTTTGTTTTGATTTAGCACAATATAAATAAAATTTGTTGATTGACATTATCACAGAAGGTTAACAATATTAGTAGATTTCACTATGAAAGTATTCAGACTTTCAATAAGTATAGACACTGAAAATGTGATTTTTTTTTTTTAATAGAAGACGATTGGTGCAAGGATGTAGGGTCTGGAAGTCACTGTACAATATACATTTTTTGTATAAGAAATGAATTATTTGACATTATTTTCTGCCCATTTTCTATCTATTACGTGTCTAAAAAAAAAGATAAAAGTATCCAAATCATTGAAAACAAATCTCAGGGAGAAGTTGTTTCACGAGTTCATGTAGTTTTCATTGATTCATCGTTCATTTGGTGTCCGCAGTGGTTTGGATGCTGCACTGCCGAAACCACTGCCGTATGATTCGTAATCACAGTGTAGATGATGTGCCATTATGTGTCTCCCCGCTGCGCGACTCTTTATTCATTCTCCGCTCTGTTCTTCAATGTGTCAGTAAAACGGGTCTGGTGACCACCGCCTGGGACCGACTGTTCTTCTTCACCCAAGGAGGGAACCTGATGTGCCAGCCGCGGGGGGCGGTGGCGGGGGGCATGGTTCTGGATCTGGACAACAGCTCCGTCATGGCCGTGGAGTGTGAGGACAGACGCTACTGCTTTCAGATAACCTCCCCCTCGGGCAAAACGTACGTATATCCACCTTCACGACTGACACACTCACAGCAGGTTTAGCATCTTTGTTTTTTTTATTTTTTACTTTATTTTTATTTTTTTTATTTTTTTTAAACCTCTTCTTAATTTTTCCATTTCTTCTTTCCAGGTCAATGATTCTACAAGCTGAGAGTAAAAGAGAGTATGAAGAAGTGAGTATTGAGAGAAGCCGGGAAGTGGTTTTTGTCTCATCCTTCTCATTGTTTGACTTCCAAAAAAAAAACAACAACTAAAAAAAACACCCCACCAGTATTGTGTCAGAACAAAGAAGGAGCTGTCGAGATTAATTAAGACTGGTGTTCATGTTTGGTTTTGTGCTTGGACACATGTGACTGGCCCGTCACAGCTCGTATCAGTCAAGAGCTTTCAGGCTTTGACACGTCTGACAAAGAACGAACCCTAATATGGATGTCCTGTGTTTCTTTCTCAGTGGATTTGCACCGTGAACAACATCTCCAGACAGATCTACCTGACTGACAACCCAGAGGTAACCAACATTTTCCCTCCTCCTAAAAACATGCACAGACACATCCCACCAAACACGCAAGTAAAATAAACATCTGAGCCTAATCTTTAATCAGTAGTCGTTTGGGAACATTGCTGCGATCTGACAGAAAAGAGCCACATGTTGCTGTTTGTGCAACACTTATTACACTTCCTTTGCAGTAAAGTATTGATTTACATATGCAAATGAACAGTCTCAGGCTCATGTCCTCTTGTGGATTCTGTCTTCACACAGCTGTATTTTCTTTTCTGCTTTCCAAACAGAAAATCTTGCATGTGTACAGAAGGACTGACTGAATATTTAATCAGGAGCTTTTTATTCTCTGTAGCCAACTGTATTTTTACCCAGAACCACCTGGTCTTTACTTTGCCATTGTTAGAAATCAGAGAATTTGGTCGATAATGATTATTTTGGGTCAATACTGTTGATGTAGTTTGGATAGCGGCTGGATAGCTCAGTGGGTAAGGCACCGGGGCTGGTGCATAGGGGTTCAATCCTTGGTAAGAGCGTCCAGTGGGTTGTGTCAGGAAGGGCATCTGGCATAAAAACTCCTGCCAAAATCAAATAAGCGAATTGGATTCACTGTGGCAACCCCGGAAGGGAAAAAGCCGAAATTTACTTTCTTGCATTCATGAAGGGTCAAAAGTTTAGCTACACATATCCACCATGATCGGTTGGTAATGAGACTCCAATGCATGGTGATTGAAGGGGAACAGAGAACATCAAAGAAATCATCACTGTTGATGTAGTTTTATATATTTAACTGTACTGCACCTCATCAACAATGCAACTCCACTTCTAGACTCTTTCTTGCACTACATGGTGTACATTACATACATTCTCTTGTATGTTATCCCTTTTGTGCTTTGACCAGTGAATTTCCCCCATTCATCTAATATAATCTAATAAAAACAGAGAGCATTTGTCCTATTGGAAGATTTATTTAAGGGTTCAACAAATACTAACAGCAGAAAGTTGTCACAACAAGTGAAATTACTGAATAAATAAGTAGAGTAAATAATAAAAAGTTCAGGTTTTTCACCTTTTTCAGCTTTTGAACATGTTTGTGTTTGCTGGTCTGGTATATGTGTGGTATGTAACAGGAAAGTTTTCCACAGTCAAATTCTGTAAATGCAAGACCTTGACTTCTCTGAAAATATTCAGTTAGAAACAGAAATGTTAGTGTGAATTGATCTGATTCTGGTACAAAGGTCAATAACGGAAAAGAGGATTCTGAAAGTCACCCAACGTACTCCGTTTCTTTATTTAGTGTTTGTTATCTCTTTAGCAAATGAGAATTCAATTCTAAATATAAAGCTCTTCTCTATTTAAGAGTCCTGCATCACTTTATTTTTGAATGAACACAGTCAAACATAAAAATTCCTCATCCATCATATAACAGGAGAGATACGTATGTGCCAGTGCAACAGTGAAAGGACATATGCAGACATATATCAGCTGATATCACTGAATGTTGGCCGATGCTGATGTCCAGCTGACATGTTAGTGCGTCTTTATCAAACATGTTGGAAGGTGTGACTTCAGTTGTGGATTTCATATGGTTCTAGAGCTGTTGACATGTTTTCTAGATGATGCTGACGTGCATATTTCTATTTGTGGCCGTCAGGCTGTGGCCATAAGGCTGAACCAGACCGCCATCCAGGCAGTCACTCCCATCACCAGCTTCGAGAAGCGACAGGAAGGATCCCCCAATCCAGACAGGTTAGACATGTCCAGGATCAGGCATTTCATCCCCTCCTGAACTTTAACATGTATGTAACGCCGTTGCAGTGATACTAGAGATGGGAATTGTGAATAATTTTAACCATTCCGACTCCATCATTGGTTTTGCTTATCAATCGGATTCTCTTATTCTCACATAATCCATTCTCATTGAGTGAAGTAAACAGGTTTATTCATTCATTCATCTTCCAAACCCGCTGAATCCTTTGCAGGGTCTCGGGGGTCACTGGAGCCTATCTCAGCTACTCAGGGCAGGTTTAACCGTGTTTTATATTTCCATATCTGCACAGAAAATATAGCACATACAATATGCACAAATAACAACAGATGATGGCTGGGCACAGTTCCAGACAGTCACATACGACGTGTCAATCGGGAATGTTAAGGGGCAGATGCTGTTGACGGAGGTGGCAACGGGAGGATGATGGCACACCATATGACCGTACAAAGTGAAACTGAAACTGAAGACGCTTTACCAGTTCCTCTCTGTCTCCTCCTGC
The DNA here is from genome assembly GCA_029814585.1 of Gymnapogon annona. Lineage (NCBI taxonomy): Eukaryota > Metazoa > Chordata > Actinopteri > Kurtiformes > Apogonidae > Gymnapogon > Gymnapogon annona. The sequence goes on from JAPTHA010000024.1 coordinate 21,448,737, forward strand.
TGTTGTGCACCACACTTTCCTATTTTCTTATTTCACTATCTAACCTACCCCCACCCTACCCCTATCCCCAAGTGACATGCCAATTCTGTAGAAAACAGCAGACAGTAGTCACTGATGATTTTATAGCTTATAATCAGTTACCCAGATACAGTTCCAGTGGATTTCTCTGTTAATGACGTGCTTTAAAATCCAATCTATGTTCACTCAACACTCAACACTTTGTAGTTGAGTTGAAACCCACAGGACTCTTCAGAATAAGCATAAGCATTTTCTATGGTCAAAAAGGGTTTCAGATTCTGATAAAATAGCACATCTAAAAAGGAAAAAAAAAAACTCTTGACTGTAGATTTAGTCTTTTATCGTTTTCATTAATTAAATTGAATCCACTATAGATGAGTACCACAATGACACGTTAACAAAGAGATTAGAGATGGATTTTATTAAGTAAATGGGATTTTCTCCACCATTATGAGGACACCACCTCATCCAAATTCATTTCTAATTACTATGAGGAATATTTTAAAAATGTTCAAATAACTTTTCCCATATACAGTAGTATCTCACAAGTACACCCCATCACATTTCTGCAGATTTATAAAGTGAGATCATTTTGTGGGATAACCCTGAAGAAATGACACTTTGACTGAATAAAGAGTACTCGGTGTACAATTTATATAACAGTGTAAATGTATTGTTCCCTCAAAATAACTCAAAATACAGCCATTAATGTCTAAATCGCTGGCAACAAACCAAATTGTGCACAGTTAGTCCTTCTTGTATCACACCTGGTTCAATAAATGATCAGCTCATCAACCAGCGCTGCAGGATCCTAATAACATTATAATTACGTCCTGGTGTGATACAAGAGGGAAACATCTAAAACATGCAGGACACCGGCCCTCAAGGACCAGAGTTTGACACCCTTTTGTAGAGCAACAACTCTCTTTTGTCTTTTTTTTTAGATCTTGAGAGAATTGTTTGCCATGACATGTCATGTTGAACTTTCAGTGTCAGTATGAGAGTGCGTCAGAGCCAGAATACCAAATTTAACACACTTGCTCCCTGTTCACACCTGAGACCTTATAACACTAACGAGTCACATGATACTGGCGAGGGAAAATGACTAACTGCGCACAATTCATTTTCATTTTATTTCATTTTCACTTCATTCACGTAGTCGTGTACTCACTTTTGTTGCCAGTGCTTAAGATATTAATGGCTGTATTTTGAGTTATTTTGAAGGAATAATGCATTTACGCTGTTATATAAGCTGTACGCTAAGTACTTTTATCAAAGTGTCATCTCTTCAGTGTTATCCCATGAAAAGAAATGATTGGATTAAATATCTGCAGGAATCAGAGGGGGTACTCACTTTTGTGAGATACTGTATACTGGTTGTATTTGTTTTCATTTTTCAGTTGATTGGCCATTGCTTCTTTATATTGACTGTGTGTTATCACCTTTGCACTGCAGCCAGTCACGGCCTTGGACACTTTAGTAATTTGGCACTTTTATATTTCTTCTATATTTATACTGCGTTATCAGTTGCCAGTCATTGACATTTCATTGCCAGATTCACTATGTGTGTCTGTGTGATGACAATAAAGGAAGTCTAAATCGAAATCTAATAAATAATCAATAATCAAACAAAATGTTGTCATAGTGTAAACACTATATGGACAAAATACTACAACACACCACACCTAGAGCTTGTGAGAAACGTGATTTTACAAAAACGTCCACATCAATAATTACCATGAGAAATGTCAAATTAATATTTCTTAAAATCCCGCCGTTTATGATGTTTATGTATTAAGTTTATGATAATTTATATTCAGAATCTGACAAATATTTCAGAAATTTTAAAGATTAAACCAGTAAACAAAAAATATAAATATAATGGGGGGGGAATTATTATCAGATGAGATTAAGTAAGCATTTTTTTTTTCATTAATGACAATGTAATGCAAACAGAATCAACAAAAATAAAGGTTTTGTTACAAAAACTAGAAAAAGGCTGGAGCACATGAACAGGTTCAGCACTTTTAATGATGGAAACTGTTTTGCATTATTACAAATATTGAAACTGGCGGCTGAGAAACGCAGGGTTTTTGCTTTTGTTTTTACCAGGAGATGTGCAAAGAACCTAATACTATCAGAAATAAAAATGTTTATCCTAACTATATTTATCACAATTAAAGAACTCGGAGTTTGTACATATTCAAGCACTTTTAAGGATCATTTTCAGAAATTTCCAGGACACAACTTAATAAAACCACATCTACAGGAATACATATACTTGTGATTATTTTTTTCACAACGATGTACGTTATGTCATAAATATCTAAAAGTACATGATAGAGAAAACATTTTAGAAATTAAAGAACACAAAATTTTATCCAAAAAAGTGTAGTTGCTTGGCCTTAATCAGACACATACACATACACAGACAAAAATTACAATAAAAATGTACTTGGAGTCGACCTGAGTGCAACCCCTAATTTTCTTTTTTGACATAAACTTGTATTTATTTTTTTGAATATATCACCTCTCCCTAAATAGCTGTGCACATAAACTGAAATTGCGTCACTTTTCAGATCTTGGAAACACAACATTGAAATTCAAGCATTTTAAAGCCCTGAAAACTGTGTATTTATTCTTCTTCCTTTGTGGTCTGTCCCATTAACACCCGAATTCAACGTGTCCCAATACTTTTGTCCATAAAGTTCCCACCATCCACCATGCATATATGTCTGGGGGAGGTATTCTAATACTCTAAATTTTTCTTAAATGAAATGCATAAAGTTTGTTCAACACACATCTACTTTTCTTAAGGGAAGACCATCGAGTCCCTTAACTCTGAGCGGCATCCAAACACGACACCAACCTGGAGAAAACCTCATTAAACTGTGCATAAACCCATGCAGTCGCTGTTTGTGGATTTACTTCTCCAACCTTAACATCCCACAGAGCAAAGCCAGGAGGCGTTTACGCCGGCGGCAGCGGTTCCCCGAAGACGCCTCCAGAACCAGAGGACCTGATTGCCCCCGGGACGCCTATTCAGTTTGATATCATGCTGCCGGCCTCGGAGTTCCAGGACCAGAACAGGGCCGGGGGGAGGTGAGGAGGCCGCAGGACATTTGTTTGTTTGTGTGTGTGTGTGTGTGCTCGTGTGCGTGTGTGTGCGTTCTTGTGATCAATAAACGGAGACGAGCAGTTGTTTTGATGATGTTCAATTCCTGAAATTGGGCTTCATTCCGGTTGTTTCCACGAAGCCCAGAGCCTCCTAATGGCTCAGCGCAGGGGTTTAATTGTTTTCTTTACTGTTATTTTTCTGCTTCCCTCCCTGACAGACGCACAAATCCTTTTGGAGAAACGGATGACGAGTGCTCAACAGAGAGCGATGGTAACCAGTTTTCTCATCCAGTTACCGGTTAATGGTCTATTCCACCCCTCCATACCCTGGTGCCCCCCCCCCCATAAACCTCTTTCCTGTATGTGCGGTGGTTCCTCGGGGTCACTCTCCTCCATTAGACCCTCTTGTTTTCCTTTCAGTTTACTGTCACGGGGAGTTTGTGTGCACACGGCTGAACTGATTGCACGGCTTGTGCTCTTCTCTCCGCAGACTCCCTTTTACAGCAGGTCTTTGCAGTGCGTTTCCTCGGCTCGATGGCGGTCCGCTGCGGAAACAATCAGGAGGTCATCTATGAGGCCATGAGGCAGGTACTCGCTGCCCGGGCCATCCACAACATCTTCAGGACAACAGAATCCCACCTCATGGTCACCAGCAGCAGCCTCAGGTACAACACATTACATATTTATAAACACAAACATAGAAATCACCTCTGAGGACAAAATACACAAGTAACAGGATGAAGCAGATATAAATATGATGCATTCAGAGCCGCAGAGTACCCGTACATCGCTCAAATGAGAGAAGAGCTTACCACAAGGGTCATTTTAGTTCAGGGGTTACTGTATATACATATACAGTTCTCAGTACTGTTTACATTGTTACTGTCCATCCTATTTATTTCTTATTTATGTTGACTGTGTGTGTTGTCACCTTGCACTGCAGCCTCTTATGGCTTTGGATTCACTTCAGCAATCTTGCACTTTTGTATTCTCCATATTTATTTTGTGTCATCAGTTGCCAACCTGTGACATTTCATTACCAGATTCAGTGTTTGTGTCTGTGTAATGACAATAAAGGAAGTCTAAGTCTAAGTATGGGTCGGAGCAGGAAAATAATAACTTTTAAATCAAAATCTTAATTTTTATCTTGTTTGTTTTATTATTATTATTGCTTATTGTTCTATTGTGAAAGTTAAATCACATTATGGAAATATGAATACCCTAAACAACCCTGAAATATGTTTTTTCAAAGAAATGTCACCCATATTAGGTTTGAGTTTATTACTAACACAGTTTAAGGTTCATTGTGCATCTACAAATGCAGACACTCATTGTTAGAATTGCATTTAATTTTCTTAAGAAATTTTCAGGCTTTGCATATTTGTTCCGGACAGACTTTAAATGTGAATATTTTCATAATGTAATTTAGCTTTTTTCACATTAAATCATTGTGAAATATGGAATTGCCAATATAGATAGATAGATAGATCGACGGACGGATGGACCGACCTACCTACCTACCTTCCTTCCTTCTTTTATTGTCCCACAAGCAAACAAAAGCCACAAGGGGAAATTCCAGACACAGCAGCAGAACACAAAGAGTAGAAAAAAAACAGAGTAGAACAGATATACAACAATTGAATTCTTGTACAACTTACTATTTATGGGTTGTTGTATAAATATTTTACTTGATCCCTCTTGAGTTGTGTGTGTAACCTCTGAACACCCTTCACTGTTGACACTGTCAGTGTCATTTTTTGCTAAATTAATCCCGCGGGCCGGAACAGAACATTTGGCGGACCAGTTTTGACCCATGAGCCTCACGTTTGAGTAAAAGCTTCCTAAAGATTCATGACGCACATAAATATTTGGGACAAAGAGGACTTTCGTGCGTCGGGTTCATCCAGTTAATCATGTGATGCCAAGCAGATGATTGATTTCACACTTGGACCACCGTTCTCCTCAGTTAAACAGCATCCGCCGACAAACGCTGGACGTGCATTAATCTGGACCATAAGGACAAGTGACACAGTAAACACTTTCATTAACCCATAGCTGATGTTAACCAGCGGACGAGAACAGGAGCCTGAAGTCTACACTCAAGGCTGTGACACTGGTGCATTGGAGTGTGTGTTGTATGTTTACACTGTTTATAGTAATGTTTAAATTGATGTGCAATATTGCACTGTCCATTTGATTTATTTCTTCATATATATTAACTGTACACTACAGGCCAAAAGTTTGGACACACCTTCTCATTCAATGCGTTTTCTTTTATTTTCATGACAATTTACATTGTAGATTCTCAGTGATGGCATCAAAACTATGAATAAATTGAATTGATTCATTCATTCATTGAATTGAATATACCTTTATTAGTCCTGCGAGGGGAAATTTCACACACAGCAGCGTAATACAAAGAGTAGAAAAAAAGAACAGAGCAGAACAGATACACAACAA
>JAPTHA010000024.1:21472352-21490797 GCA_029814585.1 Gymnapogon annona
ATTGGTCAAATAAGCCACACTGACATAGTTACGAGAAAAATCTGCAGGTCTAACCAAGGATAACTCCAACCTCCAACATGTCATCTTATGTCTTGACTCTAATAGAGTTTAATCTTTTGCGTGGCATTATACAATTATCTCTAACTTATGGAGTGTCTGGCAGCTGAAAACATTTGCACTGATAAGAGTCCATGTCCCACTCCATTTGTGCAAACTTCACATTCCAGATCAATTAAAACCTTAATAAGAGACTTCATCAATACAACATTAACAGGTGGAGTAATACAAGTCAATGCAGTGAAACCTGGCTCTCTGCTCCAGTTGCTCTTCCAGGGCTTGTAGTCTTTTCTCTCTGTCCCTCAGTTCTCTGGCAAAGCTGAAATCATCCTCCTCCTGCTTCCTCTTGGCTGCACTTTGCCACTGGCGCACACATACACACACAGACACACACACACACACACAATTATTTACAGCTTTAAAAAATGGGCTGCAAAACTTGTGGCTGCAATGTATGATAAAGTATTCCATCTGCTAGTAATTTATGATGTGACCGATGGTGCATTTTAACATCCAATCAATACCATCGTATTAGGAATAGGAGGCTATTTAATATTTACACGCATATCACATTAGTCACAGAAATTTCTTTTAAAAAATACGCTTGGCTAGATTTTCTATTTCTGCAACTCCTATTGACACCTAATATTTCTGAGTCTCTCCGTGAATCGCTACCTCTTGCGCCTGCTCCAGGTGTTGTTTCAGTTCCTCAAAACGCTCTCTCTTTTTCGCCTCCTCAGCCAGACGTTGCGACACCTGGCGCCCTACAGGAGGTGAGAGAGATAACAGTGGGCTGCTTACCCCTGCCATAACAAAAAGTACATAACATCTCCGTCTCTAGCTACACGCATAGACACACACCCATCCAAAGTAGCATCGCCATCTGCCTTACACAAACACACATTTTCCTTTGCCAAAGTAGGGGCCTGACATTCCACCCAACCCCAGCATTGACCCCTCCTAAATTTTGACACACACTTTTTGAAGTAATAAATGATATGAGGAGTTTGCTAAACTGTGCAACTGATGATTTCATTTCGCAGCCTATAGTACTGGAAGCTGTTCAAAGCATTGCTCGGTGCAACTGCCACCGCGCATCTCTCCTGAGGAATGAACAGAGCTGAAGGAAGCTTTCATCGTCAAACTCCAGAAGAGAGTATGGCTTACACTCAGAGCTGGGCAATTTGTTAAAGCCATACTCAGTGGGGTGGGGGTGGGGGAGGTGCATGTACATCAAGCACGGCATAAAATTATTGTCTGTGAGTGTGTTGAGGGTGCAGGTGTGACACTAACCACGGATGCTCTCCAGAGTCTTGGCTGCTGACTCTCTGACCTGATTGATCAGCTCCTGGCGCGCCTGCTCTGTTCGCAACGCCTAACAATGGACAGACAAGAAATCATCATTAACAGAGGCACCTCCACCTGCCCTGTAGCTCACCTCGCTTCCCCCTCCTCTGTCAGTCAGCACAGCAGCTCACGGAATATAGGCCACACGAACCAGGCTGTTACACTCACTCATGCAGTGTGGAAGCCCCAGACTTCAGCTATATAATCTTAACGACTTAACGCCAAGATTCTCAGTTAGTGTGGGAAAGAGCTAAAATAATTAATCATGTTACAGAAGAAAACAAAGGAATCTTATCTCCTCTCAGTCTTACGGGACAGTACCTATTTCAAAGCTTGTTGTCAGAGCTTGTCTTTGTACAAGTTTTATGTCTCCCTTAAAGCTAGGTTTCCCCTGATTTTTTATCCATAATTCCTTAAATCCATTAAAGTGACAGCAAGCAAGAACATAATAGTGTAATAATCAAAGTAATACACTACACCAACTGCCATATTTTCCACTCAAAGACTTTACTTCGGTTACCCTCAGGCATATTAATGGCCATCAAAGTGCATTTGGCAGCACATTTCAGCAGTCTAACTCACATTTGAAACACAATGATTTTATCTTCAGTGTTACAGTGGGGTGACTAATATTCTTGCCCGACAAGAAACAGGAAGAGCAATTTTACCGCAGCTTGAGGAGAAAACAAAATGCATCAAAGAAATATAAGACGCTATTGCATGTAACAATATGTGTGTGCGTTTCCATACTTGTTCCTCCCTGCTGACGGCACTGTGCTTCGCAATCCTCTCCATCCGTCCGCGGTACACTGCGCAGTCCTTCTCAATTTCCTCCACCTCCTGGAGGGAGAAGGTGACAGCTATGCGAGGCGCTGGCAGCTCTGACCAGCAGATGTAGTGCTGTAAACACACAAGGTGACGTTAGTACCATAAAGCACAACTGGTGTTTTCATCTATATAATTGGACCGACTTATTGGTGGGATTTTAGTGGTACGCCATGTTGCCAAAGAATAAAATTCTTGTAATGTAAAATTCCTTTACAATGTTTTTCAGTTGAGAAAGTACATAATGCATCGAATTATGTCCAACAAAAATGCACTAGAAATATGACTCGAAAAGCACAACTGCAAGCAATTACACGTACTGACGGTGTGATTAAAAAGATAAACAACATTGGAAGTGAGTGTGTTTTTTTTGTTGTCAGTTTTTTTTTAACCATACACATGAATACTCTATTTGGTAACTGTCAAATAGCACAATTAGCACGTTTACACCATCTTGTCACTTTCTCATGGTTTTAGAACATAATAGCCATTGTCTGCACAGTCATTCCACATTTTGTCAGTACAGAGCCCAGGCTGACAGAAATCACCATAGAGAAAAATAATTCAGTCACAGAATGTCAATTAGCTCAGTGAACTGGTCCTGTGCTTCAGGTCAACATAGGTCACATCACAAAAACATTGCAATGTGGTGAACCAGCAGGACAGTCACAGTAAAAAGAAAGCGAACAAAATTAGGATTAGGATTAGAAAACGTCTTCAGTAAAGATTAGGGGTCTGGAATGTGAAATTCTACTGTCACCACGCCAAGTAAGGAATTCCATTAACTTACAAAGAAAAGGTATAGCACTTCAGGTTTTAAATTGTATTGGCAATACAACAAGCTAAAGAACAATCAGTCTAACTTAATACAATCCCAAAAGCATGGAATCACAGTATGATCAATATTTGACAAATAGAGAACAGTAAGATATGGAAGAAGCCCTGACACTGCAGAGGAAAACAAGAGTTCAGAGTTCAACGCTGTGGTATCAAGAGACTTCACAATACTAATGTTAGCACACCGATAATGGTTTTCAAGAGACCGTGTCCCCATATGTCTTCATATGGATTATCTGTCACATCCCCCCCGATCTGTATGGATTTCCAAATGGACAGAACCATTGTTGCGAAGCAGTTGGCAGGTGGTTAATTATGGAGCTCATGTAGATTCAGCCAATCTGTGCATCTCGAAAGCAATTCACTGAACGACTCAACAAGAGAAGAAAGGCAGAGCAAATGTAGTGGGGTTACAGCAGAGATTAACGTCTCAAATGCTTAATTTATTCTGTGTAATTAAGTTCTTTTGGTAGTGTGTAAATTTTGCACCAGCAACAATAAGCTACAAGACAGTCACTCTCCTGCATACATGTCTGGATGTGCTACCAGAACAAACCTGTGGGCAGCAGATCTTCAGCAGGTTGATGGTTTTTCCACAGACATACACATCATTGGCAATGTGTCTGAGGAAGATGGGCACGCAATCTTCCACATCCTTAGAGATTAGTGTGTAGCCTTGAACCCAGAAATGTTTATCTGAGGAAATTCAAAGAGGTCCATTACATGCCGTCATAAAATTGAGACCAAATAGTTTTACTGGTCCATTATTCCTCCGATAACAGTACAACACTCCAATAGAGAACGTACTACTGGTGGAGTAATACTCCATCCTGTACCATGCCTAAAACTTTTCCTTATTAGTATGACTTACGGGGCATGGCAAAACTCTGGTCGCTTGAATTAACACTTGGAAATTGTTAGTGCTTAGCTCAGTGATCCTAAGCAAAAAGCATAAGAGAACATGAATGCCCTGAGCTTCCAGAGCTCTTTACAGAAAGCCTGCGGCTTGCCAAGAAAGCTTAGCTGCTGATTGCTTCCCCGGCCGACGGACTTGTAGGAGAACAATGACATTTGTGTGTCCTCCAAAAAGCAGGAGCGAGAAGTGCATAGGTTCACTGCAGGAGTTGATGAGGTGTAGCCGATGAGCAAATGAACCTCTTACCCACACAAAGCCGAGGTGATGGTCTGACCTTGAGCGGGTTGTTGCACGACATACACAATATTTGGACATGGTATAATGACTTGCACGAAGCTGTATTTATTGAGTTCTGTCAAAATAAAACCGTATACTGCCCACTAGTTCACAGAACGGAGTTTCGTGAAATTGTTCTTTAATATTTCAATCGCATCAATCTGATGCAGTGAGAGAAAAAAAAAATTCTCACTGCTTTGTTACAGAGACTGACTCAATAAAAAACATACAAACGTTTATGTCTGTCTATCGTAGTACATCTGCCAGGGGAGCTCAGAACATTCTCAAACAGGTTTTTTTTTTTCCAACAAACTAGACTGTCTCTGTCAGAAAAGGATATTAAGATGTATCGCCTATTGTTTGAGCTCTGACAAAGCATTATTACTATTAAAAAGGACATGGCATTGATGAGCAACAAGACTCACAAAGTCACGCTGCCAGCTCCTGCAGAGTAGAGATGAATCCACACAGACTTTTCACTCAACTCCCCTACTTGTCTTTAAGAAACAAGTTATTAATGGCAATAAAAAATTAATGAATCTTGTCCATATTTGTCAGGGAGAATTGCAAGAAAAATATTTGTAAAAACGTGTTTATCTCAGAAAATTGCAATGGTGTGCCAAAACAAAAGTATAAAAGGAACATTACTCATTTGTGTTTTTCCCTGTGGCAGAAGATGGCTCTGCTCCCCACAGCTGCAGTGGCTGATCCTGTTTTCTACTGATTATCATCCAATAACTTCATGACATCCTTTATAGACACAAGGACAAATCCAACTGGGCAATAAAGGCTGTAATGAAATCTTTTTTTTTTTTTTCGCCGCTAGACAATCTGTCTGGCTGTCTTTTCATTTTCAAGACGGTGTTTACGTGCTTGTATCACCTTACCTCTGAAACTGAGATACTCCTCATTGACCTGGATCATGAACTCCCCATAAACATCTCGAAACACACCACTATACACCCAGTCGGACACAAACCTAGGAATAATGTAATAATAGCAGTCACGTATTGAATAGTTGAGAGCCAGAGCATATTCTGAGAAATATGATCAAAAGAGCGACATCGACGAAATGTATCGCTCCGTAGATTTCACTTGCTCGTCTTTGACACTCATTTGTAAGAGGTGGGAAGTAACTGACCTTGTATAAGGTTCACAGCTTCTCTTCAGCAAAGACAGCAGGACGGGATAGTTCTCGTTACTGCAGTTATTCTGTGCTTCATTGTACAGGTAGGACAGCAGTTTAACACCCTGAGGAGAGCCACATGGTACTGAGCTGACATCCCATCTGATCAGGCTAAACACAGCTATGATGGATGACATATTGCAGTTTGCAGATAAAAGAACACTCACCACAGGGAAGGTAGCTTGGCCAGCACCCAAAGGCCCATCCACACAGCAGAGCTCCGACAGGTATCTTAGATTAAAAGAAAACCCAGATTTTTTTCTCAATCTGATGACATTTGCATCAAACCCTTTTAAAGGTAATTACATGGTACATAGAACACAAAAAATGTGAAATCAACCCTCAACACCAGCAGAATAATAAAGACTTTGAAATATTCAATAGCTTCAATAGATATTTGTTATCTTTCATTTTGGTTTTTAACTTGGTTATTCTTATAAGCACTGGGAGATTTATTTTTGATGTTGAGTAATTGGCTCATTTTACTATAGTTTTTAATTCATTTTTGTCTTAGTAGATGAGGTGTTTTGATAAACATTTAGAATTACCATTGCTCAACCCACAGAGGAGCTCATTAATATGAAGCCATAGCTGAATCAAAAACAAAACATGTAGCCATACAACAAGAAAGATCCCTTTTCCTACACTTCCATAATATTTTCATTCCTATTCTTCATTAAACTTTTATTATTCTTGAAAACGTATTTCGGTTTTTGTCTTTGCATTCATTAATCGTAAAAACTCAACGCGTAAGACTGAAAAAATGCGTTTGACCTCACCTGAGTTGATGGCCTACTTTGCGGAAAAGGAAACCGATGGTCAGCAGGCTGAGGGTAGGTGGAGTACTGAGAACACATGCTCTGTAATAATGCAGGTACTTCCTCAGTCCACCGGTAAAAGCCTGGCGAGAAACATCTTCAGATTTTATTACTGTTCTTATACTGATATGAAACCATTAATGATGGCTATTACCGTTTCCCTCTGTAGCCCATAAGTGTTAGAGCAAAAGTACAATTGCAGTTTCTACAGCACTAATGACAACTATAAAGATCTATCGTACCTGAAACACTAGACCCTTCTTGTCAGCACTCTGTAGAGAAAAGCGACTCAGCCTCAGGTAGTAAGTGCCATACTGGGCCAATTCCCCCAGAAGACGAGACACACTCTCCGGAGACGCTCCCGATACACACACACCAGGTCTGACATCAAACTGAATGCTCTGGTAAAGAGATTACATATTTAAAGACATGGAGAAAATGCGATCAATAACTGTACAGTCAGAGAACATCCAATACCACAGCTGTGGAGCGAAGACGTCTTCTAAGGCTTAAAATATTGAATTTCGTGTGTTTGAGAGTGTGAGTAACCTCCGTGGTGATTTCTGAAGCTGTGGTTAGCAGTGTTATTATATTACACTGCCTTATGCAGTCCGTTTGTTGTTTTGTTTATCTCATGGATGTATTATGAAAGCTGACTTAAAAACCTCCTAGACGGCATACTTCAGGGACTGGAGGCAAAAATAACATTTTGTAATCTAGCAAAGACGGAAGCAACTCACAGCCTCAAAGATTACATTTTACTTTGAATTTGTTTCAACTTCATCCCTTCTGAGAGACTTCTTCCTGTCTCTTTTTTCAGTTAATTTATGTTAGACTTGTTTCTCCCTCTTAAGACCCACCTGCTGTAAAGTCCATCTCAGAAAAATTCATTATCCAAACAGTTTGATTAGTTTTGCACGCTGTATTTCTTATTTATAATACATGGGGCCGTGTTCCATTTTGAGGGGGATTTGTTAAGAAAGGTTTTCTGCATTTGCTAGTTTATTAATTGTTTATTTCTGTTTGCTAAGGACATCACAGTCATTGCAAATGTAACATCTATGCAGAAGGCCAAGATGCACTGCGTTTAATGTTTCTTGTGTATTTAAGACATAAATATAACCTGTTAATGAGGTTCAATGCACATAATGTATGTAATGGTGCTTGACGTTCTCATATCAAACTCAACATCAGTATAAATATTCTAAGTTTCAGTGTTGCAAATAATATAAGTAACATGCACAAATAGCATCAAAGGTCAAAACAATGTGAAATACAGATATTATAAAAACAGTACTGGTGCTGCGTGGAAGCAAAAATGTCTGCCAGTTACCGCTGGCCTGAGCCAAACAATTTGGCTCAATAAAAAGAGACAGAATTCCCATTTGTTGTGTCCTGCCTAGATTTGAGTGATAAAAGTCAACTTAATGGAAATAATAAACCAAGAGTAGTGCTCTCTGGTGATTTCCATTTTGGCATCACAAACATTTTCATTTATTTTTCCATCATTTCATGTATCGCATTTGGGCTGTTTTTTCTTTTCATCATTTTCAGGTAATGCATTTTTATAAGTCAGCTGGGTTTGTTTTTATCCCACACATGCACAGATTGCCCATTGACTGTTCTATATTTTTTTTAATAATGTATGCTATCACAGTTGTTCATTTTAATGCCTAATTCATTTTTATCACTTCAGTCTGACAAACCAATAAAACAACAAATCAATTATGTTTCATTACATTTTAGAGCCTGTTAAATGTAGAGGATTATACGCACTTGGTTGAGAGGGAAGGTAGTGGATGCCACTCCAATCAGGACATTGAGAAGGTCAGTTACTAGCTGCGTCTGAGAGTCAAGGGGCAGTGGGAGAAGAGGAGAGGGTGCACTGGTGCTGACCACCCTCATCTCCCCCTCCCACAGACGGTAGAGCTGGTCGAAGGCCTCTCTGCCTCTTTCTGTTAAATACAGAGATTCCCTTTTCCCTGGTGGGCTACAAGAAGAAAAAAATAAAGACTAAGATTCCTGCCGATTTACACCTGCTAATATAATAATTACATTTGCCTATATTATTACTATTATTAATATTAAGATTCTTTATTTGTCAGTATATAGACACGTAAACATTTTACTTTTAACTCCTTACTTGAACATGCAGGAAATCACTACACACAATGCAGGGGAGAAAATGAGGGTCAAGTGCCTTGCTCAAGGGCACATCAGCCAACAGCTTTCTACCAGTGTGGGGAATGGACCCAGTAACTCTTTGGTCACAAGCTGACTCTCCAGCCTCTCAAGCCACGGCTGCCCACTTACATTATAATAGTTTATTATAGTAAAGGAAATAGTAGTTCATTATAATAGACTATTGAAAATAATGATTAGGTGAAGGCAAATGAAACCTACAGTAAAGAAACTGCCATGCTGATCTTTCTGTTAGACAGTTAACATGTTTACCAGCCAACAGACTCCCAGCAGCGGCGTCTTCTTGGCTCAAATGTTCGGAGAGCCTCCCATAGGTCAGCCTCTGGAGTGGGGCTGGGCTCTGACTGAGAGTCTGGGGTCAGGTTGGATGACGACTGGAAGCCCTCATCTTCAGACTGATCTAAACATGGTGGAACCTGCAAAATCCAATATAATCAACAAAGGTAATCAACAATAAGGCCAAAACTAATGCAAATATGAATTGTTCAAACCAATCTGTACACAGTGTATGATTTTAATTTGACATTTGGTAGTATGCCTGATATACTGCCACTTTCATAGCAGTTCTATTTGAGATGTAGTCACGGACTACTTTGTAAATATCAAGTAAAAAAATATTTTTAGTCAGCAGAATGAGACTCACTTTTGTACTTCACTTCTTCTGCCTCCTCTCTCCCATTCCTCCCGCAAACATATACTGTATTAAGTTCATACAGGAACCAGTGAAATTACAACATTACGGAGCATTGCATTATGAGTCATTACTAAACACTACTTAATTCTGTTTTCCTAGTAATTCTTTATCCACTGTCAGCACTTACTGTGTCTGTTTAGGTCACTTTACCTTGCAGCAGTTAGTGTAAACAATGTATTTTGCTTCCATTATAAAGTCAATGTTTTCTAGAATATCTTGATATTATTAGAGAAATTATAGCCCACCGCAGACAAAAATATTCAAATATACACCACAGATTCAGGCAAAATATTCAAGACATACGTTTATATTCTTTGTCTAACCCTAATTTCAAAAAGGCCATACTCTGTTGTAGTCTCTTACCCTAATAGCCAAGCCAGTTACATCAATATTACTGGGGACAGGAGGCAGGTCCAGTCTTATGTCCATCTCTGAGGTGCGAGCGTGCTGCAGAGCTCCAAACAGAGACAGCCTGGTCTCCCTCTCAAATCTTTCTTCTGCTTCCACTTTCGTCCTAAGAGCAATCAGCCCAGTGCCAGGGGGGGCATCCATCATCCTCTGAGTCCCACAGAGGCTCTCCAAAGTCCCCCATTCTTCCCCACACACGAGTCCCCAGGCTCGGGCCTCAAGCCTCTGCAGCTCCTCACTCTGGTAGCCCCAGGGTTGAGGTCTCCGCACAACAGGCCTCTCTCTTCTCATATAGTCTCTGCTGAAGGAGGAAGCGGGTGGAGGTGCTGAGCCAGCGAGGTGCACCAAGAGTTCAAGTACAGAATCTACTTCCTTCAGAGCAGAGGATGCTCCCTCTGGCAACATCCCGAGGTGCTCCTCTAACATCTCTGCCTCCTCCCTGCAACCTGCCACCCGTAAGTCAAAACATATCATCAAGATTTTGTTTCTGGGTGGTGTATTGGCAAATGCACTTGTAGCAGAGGTAGATCCTTTGGTGCCATCTTGAAATAACTTTGACAGCAGAGCACCATAGGCACGCTTTTTGAGAGCTCTGCGGAAACCTTCTCTGGAGACTGCTCCACGGGCACGTCGTTTCCATGACACCCCTGACAGACTAGAGTCACACAGGGCTCCCAGCAGCTCTGTGATGCTGCTGCTGTTACAGCTAGATCTTACTGGGTTATTTGGGTACATGGTATCACTGTAATATTACCCTGCAAGACACGAATGCAATGGGTTCAGACATGATACCAATACAGTAGTTGATAACGTAAACACAGTGTATGGATGCTTGTATAAACAGTACAGTTTTAGCTTGAATGATCAAAATCACGTTAGAATCATTTTAAATGTATAAAATATCTTAGACAGAGTTTACACAGTACTGCATGATGTTATACATGACAGAAAATACAACTAGCGGAATGAGCTAAACATAACTAGCTTACATAGCTGTCGTAAATGTACTCATATCAATATCTAAGTCTCCGACGACGACCTGAATACGTTCCATGTGGGTAAATGCTTCATTGTTTTATTTACCTTCATAGGTTGGTGTGTTTTCAGGCGATTCAGATGACTGTTTCAATCATCCATCCGACCCAGGTGACAGCTTCTCTGCCATGCTAGCGTTTATTATTAGCAAGCTAGCCCATAGCATTAGCTTTACTGCTGCGTTTTAGAGCAACGCACAACGAAGTCAGAACTGTC
This sequence comes from Gymnapogon annona, assembly GCA_029814585.1. Classification (NCBI taxonomy): domain Eukaryota; kingdom Metazoa; phylum Chordata; class Actinopteri; order Kurtiformes; family Apogonidae; genus Gymnapogon; species Gymnapogon annona. Next base: position 21,483,170 of record JAPTHA010000024.1, read on the forward strand.
AAAGCAACTCCGTGAGTATCTTTAATATACCTTTTCTTTCTCGGTCCTCCTCTAAATAAGCTGCGATGCTCAGACATTAGTTAAACGCTAGCACATAGCTTCATTCATTTTCCTTCCTCTATCGGGAGCTAACTCCAGAATTAGAACCCGCCCTACAAAATGTGATTGGACAGAACCATAGTTTCTCTTTGATGATTGGATGAATTGAATCAAAGGTTTCCTTCATTGGCTGTATTTGTTTGTCAATCATAATATAGTAAGCTTGTGATTTGCCGCGTTCAAGTGACATGGAACGTGTTTGTAAAAATACGTAGCGCTGTTTACGTTGTTTGACACGTTCAATCGTCGCCGACGCAATATGTTTCTCTGTTTAAACCGGCGTTACATATAAACTCGATAAATAACATTACGCTTGAATAAAATCCGGTAAAATATAATACTGTACTGTGATGTGTGTACCTATGAAGTCTTGGGAGAGTGGCAAATGAGAACCACGTCTAGGCTCCTCATATACTCTACATATATGGAATTAGATTCGTTTCAAAACGTTCAAGCAAAATGTATTAAAAGTCAAACAAAAGGGTATAGGGTTCTTTCTCAAATCATTTTTTTGTTTGACTTTTAATAAGTTTTGATTGAACGTTTTGAAAAAAAAATTTAATTCTATATACATATAGCAGTGTTTTCTTTAGATCAGGCAACTGGCATTTGTGTAGATAAATTATTAAGGCTATATTAAGACTTTTCTCAGCAGTGGCATACACACATACCTAGAGTAAACAACATTTATATATTAATTATGTGAACCACATTGGCTATGCGAATAAAATGTAGTTTATAAATAAAGGCGTCTTGCTTTCCTGGGTTCATCAGGTCTATATGGATTTCATTGATTCCGTCAGTATCAACCTACCTGATATCAGCTGGGTGAAAATAGTCTGTACTACAGCCTTTACTCGGCCGTAGTGTTGTGCAGAGCCTGTAACATTATTTTGCATGGTCACTATTTAGATGAAACACACATGTACATATAAATATGGCTCAGATCATTCTAAGGGTAAAAGTCTATGCCTACGTATGATGCAAAACTAGTTGCTTTTATGGTTTTTCGTCACTTTTTTTGTTCCGTCCTTTACAGGCTCTACTTTAGTATTTCCATGCGGAATTTTCTTTAGAGACTCAAGCCCTGACTCACGTCCCATCTCATTAAACACAAACATTTAAAGAGAGAAAAGCTGGTTTAACCTTGTGCCAATGTAGTCAGGGACACTCTACTTTAAATATTTTCACACTACTTTTAATATATGTAAACCCCATTATCCAAACAGGATACTTCCTTTGGCTCACAGGTTATCACTGAAACACGAGGAAGCTGAAAAATCAGTTGTTATAGGGTTTTAAATTATTCATCAGAACAACACACTGTAATGACACAACACCATCATTGTTTTATTTTCACAAAGTTCTCCTCCTCTTCTTCCCGGAGGCAAGAAAAATCAAAGCCACATCTCATTAGGTTTGAAACATGTGGAGGTAAAACACGACATGCTGGTAAACACAACAATCTCCTGCTGCAAAAGAGGCTGGCTGCTGTGTGTGAAACTTCCCAGGCAGGAGCGCCAAAGCCAGTAACATGCAGATTTTAACCCAAATTCCTTGTCTGTGAAGAGGGTGGCTGGCTTAAAATAATTATTCTTAGTGTGCGGTATCATTGGATTTTCAGTGTTGAAGGGCAATTGATGTTTGAAATGCTACCACAAGCGAAATGTAGCACAAATTGATGCCACCTATAATAATGTAAGCTGCATGTCTCAATAGACATTAAATACAGTATCACCTTTGATTTTCCACCAGTGATCAAGGACGGTAGACGAAATGCAGTGCTTGTGATAATCAAGTCTAATCACTTTTGCTTTGGCAGCAGCCCTTGAAGTTGGTCCCTCTGTTAATGCATCAATGATCTGCTGGGTTCGTAGATGGCTAGCTCTGGCCCCTGCTTTCCCTTTGATATCGTCAACCCTGTGTTGGGTTTGTTATGCAGTTAGATGAGGCAATTTTGCCTTTCATCTTTCTTTCTTCCAATTTCATTCTTAGCTGTCAGTACCTAATTAATGTTTTTGCGGCAATTTCCCAACCTTTACGTGCAGTGATAGAAATGCTGCGCAGACCATTTATATTATCTCCTTTGGTGAAGCCAAACCTTGGCTTCTATTTTGTATTCTAAACCTTGTGACAAGAACCTGATGTGGCATTTCGGAAAGAAAGCATTGGCCATCACAGGATGTGCTGCAGAAGATGACTGATGGTATCACAGAAATAGTTTGTGGTCAAAACATGCAGGAATATCTGTGACATATAGCGCATACTGAGAATATGGGGGAGAAATGTGCTGTTCAATCACTTGGCCTTCACTTATATAAATTGTCCTGTTCTTTTTAATAAGAGATACTTTTTGTAAACCCTCACATTACTCCTGTGTGTAAGCCTTTCACCAAACCTAAGGGTGTGTAATGAGCTGTATGAATACCAAAGACTTAAGAGCACAGATTGGGTTGATTCCACCACCTGTGGCAAGTGCTACTCTGTCACCCAAGGTGATTGTAATTCATGAATTATGCACACGTCGAGTGTTCAATTGAAGCAAATCAATATTCTAAAAGTGAAAGAAACACACTAGATATCGAAGGGCGAATAGGTGTCTGAGTTTATTCACGGAGGAGAGAGTGATGAAACTGTCGGTAACCACTCGGTCCACACACAACCTTTGCAAAACTGACGTCACCCAGCACAACCAGATCAGGTACATGATCAAATTCTTCTGAGCTGCCATGGATGGGGAGGAAACGTTGGCTTCCAACAATGGTCCTGTTCTGAAAATGGAGTGTCCCAGTTTGTTTAATCGTTACAGCACATTCACAAGTTTCAAAATTGAAAAAAGTCTCGACAACTGCACATTTTTTTTCTTTTTTCTTTTTTGTCCCAGGACTTAATGCATAGGATTATACAGTTAGAATACAGTATTTCAACATGTTTTACAAAGATTTATATGGTATAGGAAACAAGAAATAAAAATAATAACTGCACAGCAGTAAGAAAGGTCATTTGTCGAGTATATATAGTAATTTATCGCACACACTGTGGAATAGCTTAGAAACACAGGGCAAAAAATAAACACCATTAGAACAATTTGCGCTATATTCAGTCTACATAAGGATACCCTTTTGACTTCTGACTAATTTAGGAATGTCAGACATTTTTCATGGAAAACCCAAATCACACTTGGCCACTGTTTTACATTTATTCATTTTGGCTTTTTGCCTTAGCCACCAAAGTCCTACTAAGCACACGCCACAGACATCCAAAGGAAATGCACACGTCAAAACTGCAACCATAAAAGAAATCATACTGAAACATCTTCAGCCTATTGGCACGCAAATGGTGGCAGCAGGGCATCTAGCATTTTAGACAGCACACATAATATCACAAGTCCAAATACATTGCTGTGTCTATAGCACTATCATCATCATATTCACCTAGTTTACCAATAGAATAATATAGAAACAATATATATGTATCATCCTATTGAATAAGGCACATTTTTGGTTAAAGAAAGGCTCTGAAAGAAGCTTCTTGCATCAACTCTGTTAGTGAGAGGAGTCAGCAGTAAACAACATCGGAGACAAGGATGGAGTCTGCAGTCGGCATGCAATTAAGATCAAAAGCCTCCCCTGCTGATTCCATTATACAGAGTGCCACTCTGCACTGCGCTGAGTGGGCAGTGCCAAGTGCTGTTGGTCGGGATGCCAGGGTGCCACGCTGAGACAGCAGGCAGGCAGGCACGCTTGAGGTCTGTGCAAACCTCTCTCTCGCCAAGGCAGGAATCGTTAACATTCTGGGGTCTCTGGAGCTCTTTATGCTCTGTCAACTACACACACCCATGATCAGATACAGGGAGTACAATTAAATCATCTGTCAAACAGCAAAACCTACAATTTAGGAATGAAACATAGTGGCATTTAATGGACCAAGAAATATCAAACCCCAAACCCTCATTCCTACCCTGTCGACTCTCGGCTCCGACGGTGACATATCAATATTCCAATTACAATAACAATTACGTACATGATTGAGACTCACTTCTCCAACTTTATACAACAGCTAAAACCACTGTGAGTCTGTTCAAGACAAATATATACCATGAGTACCAGCTGCTTCTCTGGCAGAATATTAACATCAGCAATAGGCTATTTCATAGCTTTAGAGGCAGAATGTTTGATGATTATTTGGAACATTACAAAGGTAATACTAAAAAGTGGCACGAAAAGAATTATAATACTAATAATGCATTAATCAGTCATTTGGAAAATCTAAAATATTGCTGAAACGCTACCATATGTGAATACAACCTGTGAGCTAATGTGACTGTTGAATGTGGCTCATAGTATTCAGACATTATTGCAGGGCTAATATGAGTGACATGACTCCATGACAGAATTTAGTTGCCTTTTGCTGACATAGAAATATTTAATAAAAAAAATTACAGCAATTAAAAATATTAGCAAAAAGCCAACTAAAACGTCTTAAAAACTTCTGAAATGTCCATCTGTGCTTTCGTTGCAGTGGAATGTATCATGGCACTGTACAATAAAGGGACACAGACTGTGCTATTAGTGACTTCCACAAGCACAAATGCAACGCGGCTTGAAGAAAATCTTTGTTTAAAGCAAAAGAATTAAATCAGACATTTCTGAAACTACTGGTGACGTGTCATTCATCTGAGCCTGTACATTGCTAGATTAACCAGTGTCCTTGTCTGGACCCTTTGGTCTCTGTCAAACAGCTCGGTTCGAACGCAGGCTCCAGTGTGTCACTGGGTACGGGGGATTAACATGACAGAAAGCAGGCGTCCTTCCACCTTCACGCCTGACAGTAGGCATCCTGTGTGTGCACACGCATTCCCACGTATTCACCCACACTAGCACGAACCCAGTGGACATGCACTCAACTTCAACGCACACGCTCGTTCACGTATTGTATTTCACACAGACACATACGCGCACACACACACAGGCTAATAAAAACACTATCCGCACCACAAGGTGATCCATTTAAAAAGATAATTTTTTTTCCTTATAAAGCTTTCCTCATAAAGACTGCACGATAAAAAAAATATATAATACAATTCTTAAAACCTTTTCTACACAGAAAGAAATTGAACATCTGATTATCTCCAGTGCCAGTGCTCCACAGAGGGGCTTAATTCTCACAGAGGTCTCCAGCAATGCATTCTGGGAGCAATATTCAGTGAAGCATGAGTGAGCGCGCAGACCTTTAACGTTTGGCAAGTGAGCTTTAAGGCGTACCTATGACAATGTAACCCATCATTTCCTTCTGCTTTTCACTCTCCATCTGCATTTCATTGTCCTCTGTTAACTCCACAGTGGAGAAAATTGTCCCAGAGCCAAGTTGAATGATACACACGCCCACATCAGTCCCTTCTCACCTATTCTTATCTCTACATTTTTGTCTCTCTAAAAGAAGAAATAAGCCCCCGTAAGTCACTGGCAGTCCCCTCCTCTTCCCTTCCCTCCCTCCCTCCCTCCCATCGGTGGGTTAGAGATCAGTCACTTTGTTTTCCAGGGCGGCTGCTATCTGCTGGAGCCGCAGGGTCAGCTGTTTACTCTGAGCAGCTGGATCCTCGTCCAGGGACGCGATGATCTGAAACAGGAGGATGGAAGGTGAGAAAGATAGAAACAGAGGAGAGGGAGGAAGAGGTCGGAAATGACAAGAGAAGAAGTTGGAAATAATGAGTGAAGAGAAAGAACAGGGCAAAATGGGACAGAGACGGAACGCGAGAGAGATGGGGATGCACACGAGAGGAGGAGGAGAGAAAAAAAGGGCGGGGAGAGGGAGGAGAGGATAGTGTTATTTGACATCAACAGTCACGTCATATGAGCTGTTATTGTTTGTGAGTCCCACTTAGGGAGACTGACAGCCCCATTTGTTTATCCAACTTGTTCATTAGGTTTTGTTTATCACGTTTTTTGACCTCAAGTGGCAATGCACAATGGACGCTTAAAAATCAATTCCCAGAGCAATTTTCCAATTCACATCCCACAGAAATGCTTTCAATTAAAATTTCATACAATCACTCTTCTGGCATATCAAGAGTGAGGAGAGAGAGGAGAAAAAAAAGAAAAGCAATAATATAGTGGGCAGTAGTGCATTCAGTGGAATAGCCTCCTTTGGGTGCGATAGGAAAGACAAGGGCCTCTTACCCCATCGTAGTATTTGCTGGCGTACTGGTAAAGCTGATGGAGAGCCACTTGCGTGTTCAGTTTGTCTGTGTGAGACTGGAGAGCACAAATAATTTAAAGGTTAAAGAGAAATGCACAAGTAAAAAAAAAATAAAGATGATGAGAAATGAATGGTTTGAAAAACAAAAACAAAAAACTCTGCTGATGGAGGTAATGGGGCAAGTGACAGAAAAACAAAGTAACCTCTGCAGAAATCCTGCTACCTTTATATAACGTCAGACATTAATAGCAGAGTAAAACTACTGGCATAGAAAATGACAGTTGTGTTTCTTACCCGTGACACCTCTGCCAGATGAGTGTTCATGTCCTGGTCACTGACAGGTACCATCTGCCTAATGCCCTTGTAGTAACTAAACACACAGACACACAGTAAAAAAAACTCTGAATTACCATAGCTAGTCATTTGCACTGATGGTTTAATCGTTTTTTCAGTGGGGTGACTACAGGCAAATTCAAAGCTGACGATGCAGATTCAAAATGATTTCATGCAGTATTTGTACTTCTGCATATTAACCAAAAATCATCTAAAATAATAAGTAATGCCTAAAGTTATCATTGGAGATTCAAAATAAATATGCCAATGTATTGGATTGTAGAGACACAAACAAAATATATTTAGACCAACAGTTTGGGGGGGTGGAGGGTATTTGACCACATCCCGTAACTGTGAAAAGAAACAAGTTGTAAAGTCTAAGAACATGACAAAGTGATAAAAGCTAGAAGCGCTGTCGTTTACACCACTGGGCACAGCTTGAACCGAAAAGAATGGAGTTTGATAGTCAAAGGCGTTTCTTCTACGTGGATGAGTTTGCATCTGTGGTTTCACGAAGGAAAAAACTATTATGTGATGCCATTACCACTGTTTGTTGGTCCGTGGTTCAGTGACAGTTCTAACATTCTTTGTTTGATTCCAAACTCATTTTTAGCTTAGGTACTGACAACACAAACCGAACAGCACACAGAAACGACTGTTTCTGTTTAAAAATACAGCTATGCTAACAGAGTATGATGTAAACTATCAGTCGAACCACAAGAAGATGATTTGTAGTTTTTATAGGAAAACTTGGTGACATCCTAATACACGCATGTGTAAACAACGAGCTTTATCCAATCTGTAGGTATAGTGTTGATACCTTTATGGTTTTGATAAATCTGAGTGTGCTTTAGTACACAACTTCATAACGTCAACGCTACATAGAACCCCTTTAAGAACATTTCAACAGAATTTTAAACTACATTTAAATTTCAGTCTCAGAAAAAAAAATCTTTTTTGTCATTAAAGCACTGTGTGTGTGTGTGTGTGTGTGTGTG
>JAPTHA010000024.1:21536275-21567652 GCA_029814585.1 Gymnapogon annona
TGTTTTCCTAAACAAACACTGGAAAGAGAAGGGTTGAGCTAGTCTGGGTCCATAATGTAAAAAAAAAAAACAAAACAAAAAAACAATTATACTTACTTCCACTTCCTACCCTCTGTTCTCTCTCACACACACATACACGCACCGATAAGCAACTTTTCCTCTACTTTTTCTCATCGCCTTTGGTAGCAAAAATATTGTTCTGTGAGCGCTTGTTTTGATCATGTGACTGTCTCGAAACCTTACAATCACAAGACATTCTGTGCGGGTTTGGACCATATAGCTTCTGTTAAATACTTCTTAAAACATGAGCCATCACTTCTAATCTTATGTATATGTAAAACAAAAAAAAAGGAAAAACTGATTCTACCTTTCTGTGCTGTATACATTAAAAATCTAGCGCGTTTAGCACTTTACAGTGTAATTTTATTCTATTGGCTCAATTGGGAACACAGTTTTTCTACGGTGTTAAACTAGGCACATTCATAAATCACCCTGGGACAGTTATATGTAACCCAGGCATGTAACATATGCAAGAAATGTACATCACCTTACCTTCCACTGAAAATAGCGTAGTAAAACTCAAGTGCTTTAAGCACAGGTACAGTCTTGCGTGAACTGACCGGGTGGAAGACAGGCCATTATGTTTGACTGTGAGAGACGACATGAGAGTCGCTCTGTCCAGACTTGTAAGAGCTGAGAAGGAGAACGAAACAACCTCAGAGAAGAAGGCAAGAGGAATGTTATAGAGAGACAAAGAGACAGAAACAGAGGGAGGGCAATCACACACGTTACTGGCTGAGTCTCAATAGCTCCTTTGTGTGCACTGGCAGGTGCCTGTCACTTGTCAGCATGAGTCAGAGTGTGGATGGTGACTGAACATTGCGATTGAGAGGCTATAAGCATCGGCTGAAGCCTTGAAAGATTCCAGCTTTTTGGGTAATGACTAAAAGGTATCAGGTAATGGCCTGCAGATTAGACAATTCTCCTCAACATACGGAGAAAAGGTCATGTTTGGAGCTTAAAAAAGTAATGGCTGAATTAGCAGCAAAAATAATACCTCATAAAAATTAAATAGCTTCCAGTGAGAAGGAGTACTTTCCGCGTGGTGGTGCAGAAGGACATAGACTGGGCTACTTTTTAATTAGTCGGACAACGAGAACTAATCACCGGAAGGGTAGGTGTCAATAAAATGTGTGTACACCACAACACAAAAATCACACAAAGCACCTTTGTCTTACTTCTTGCAAAAAATATTAATTAAATGCTGTGTCTGTTTAGACTACTCCCACCACTTCTCTTTAGTGTCACACTCTTTCACAAAATCCTATTGAAACCACTCTAAAACACTTATCCCTCCATCACCCAGCCCCTTACAATCTTCATCCATCATCTATCAGTGTTTCTACAGCCAGGGGGGAGAGAGCTGCTAAGCAGGGCCTGACTAATGGCTAAACAAACACCATTATCAGGCCTCGGTGGCCGAATGCTGATCTACAGGAGCCCCAGAGCAGCTGAGGCTCTTTAATGCTTAATCCCTGCTCTAGACTCAGATAGGACGGACAACACTGAAGGCCCTCTAATGAGAGAGAAAGAAGAGGAAGGAGGTCTGACGTGAAGAGCAACATGCACACAAACACACATATGCATAATCACTTCACTCAGAAACAGAACATAGAATATACAGGATGGGGGGGGGGTGAGTAGGGCCCACTCATCTTGGCCAATTCCCTCTCTAAAAAAGGCTCAGGGAGAAGTTAATGAGCCCGTTACAGCCACACAGTTCCCTTGATAAGGCAGTTGATTGCGCCACATGTTTAGGCGAGAGGACTGTGTGTGTGTGTGTGTGTGTTTGTGCACATATTTGTATGTGTGTCACCTGACCCAAAGCGGTCATCTGCTAATCATACGTTCACAAGTTAGGAATGAACATTTTTCTGTTACACACACTTTCACACACCCGTCACCACTCCGGAGGTGCAATACATCCCTCTTCCTCACACACTTGCCTACACACTCTGATCACATTTCCTCACACACACACACACACACACACACACACACACACAGAATCAAGTGCGTTTGAGCGAGGAAGCCACTCAATGAGAGTGGGTGATTAGGCCCAGGGAGAGTAGACCTGACCTTTCCTTCCACATCAAGTCCTCCCTGCGCATGTGTGTTTTTATGAGTCAGTGGCATTACGCTCCTGAGTCTGCGCCACTTCACATCAAATGTCACTGACTTAAATGAGACAGTCAGACAGTGGAAAGAAAAAGACAGGAGGAACCAGACCCAAGGTGAGTACAGGATAAGAATATGGGCAAAACAGGAAAAAAAGATTGGGTTTTTTTTTTCTCAACTATAGGGAGTAAGAAGAACATGTGAGCTGTAATAGCTGAGGAAGAAAAGGATATAGAAAGTGTGAATGTGAGAGAGATCACTGTCATCAATCAGTCTTCGAGTCATGGTTCTCTTCAGCCCTTTGCCTCAGAAAACAGCATAGTGGAGGTATTTTTAAATTCCATGTCGGTTGTGGGAATAGAGTGCGGGCCCTTGTGGGTACACAAACTTCTGTACAGTCAAGATGGTTGACTCTGCAATTCCACATTCTCAGATGGACAGAAAAGCAGACAGTCTGAGTCAGGCCACCAGGGATGCACTGGGGCGACGAGGGCTTCTTTTGTGAGTTTGTTGTTCCACTTATTGCAGAAAGCTGAGTTAGTTAGCAGCCTGATTGTATTTGAGGTTACTTTATGAAATCCAGAGTGTGAGCATATGTACATACATTTCTAAGATGTTGGCAAGCTTTGCCGTTTACTCACCAAATCTTTAAAGGATTTTTTTCCCCATGACAAATACAGCCAATTTAATATTACCACAACATTGGGAGTGGTTTGCTGCAAAAACAGTGTAAAAAAAAATATATTTTGGATCACAAACACAGTAAATGAGCTAAAGAGATCAGATGTAGTGTCTATATTCCAAACTCTCGGAAGGACACACAACTATTAACCCTTTCATGCATGAATTATGATAACCTTCTTCAGGATTTTTTTGTACCAGGGCATTAAGACTCACTCATATAGGAGAAAATAATTTTTGAATAGCTGTCCACTGTAATGACGACTATGCATGAAGAGGTTAAAATCACCAATTAATCAACACTGTCTCCACAGACTGTGTCACCCAATGAATGAAGTATGAAGCTCATCATTTAGACGTATCTATATTAAGGTATCATAAAGTTTCCTTATAACCGCAACACTGACGGTCTGCGTCAGCTGATTATTGTTCAATAAATGTAGCCGTTTTAAAAATAGATATATTTTATTTAGATTTTTCATAAGTTACATTTACAGTTACATTCATACACTACAATATAGACTTAGACTTCCTTTATTGTCATTACACAGACACACACAATGAATCTGGTAACGAAATGTCATAACACATCCCAACCCATAATGGCAGGGTCAGAGACACAAAACAAAACACATAAATAACTGAACCGCATGAGTCACAGAGACACATGTTGACCTCTGACCTCCTAAATCCTACAAGCCCTGCTCGGGTATATAGAGCAGAACCAATGTGGGGTGCTGGTAAATTTCCCATAGTTTATTAATGGTTCCATGTGTTGTAGAACATCCACCTACTTTTTTTCCCCATCCAGTAGGTTATCTTCAAGGTTCACATAACTGTTGACTTCTTCTAATCACATCTTCATTGGAAGGGGGTGGGGTCTAATTTCCGATTTCTAGCAATACATTTCTTAGCAATTGTCAACAGAATTCATGTCAGTTTCTGTCAATTTAGCGGTTTTTGGACAGAAAATAGCCACAGTGAACCCAAAAATAAGCTCTATTTCTGTCACCACTTTAAGATGTTTCCGTCAAATGGTATTCACTAATCACTGCTCCTCCTATTGGTTATATCAATTCCACAGCCTGCTGGTGTAAACTCAATTGGACTAACGATTCCTAATGACATACCTTTTAAGGTCATTTTTACACTGGACAAATTAACAACTTGCCACCTTTAAAATAAATAATACCAATGGAATGTGAAGAAATAACCTTTGAGATTATTTCCCAAACTTCATTGTGTTGAACATATCTACTGGAGTTGGCGTTCTCTCCACGGTTCTCTTCCTGTTTAATTTCTATTAAAGCACTTAAGAGCTGCAGTTGATCACTGTTGTGTTTCTTATTCATATAGTGCGTACATAAGAGACAACACGACAGGTCCAGTTCGTAGCAGAGCGTTTACTGGAGTAAATACCATAACAAAATCACCGGTCTAAGGGCGGAGCTTTCATGACGTCACGTACCAAACAGAATCATGTGACAGATTAAACCAATCATGTATGAATTATATTTAAAACAATATCAAGACAATAAATGAATGTAAACAGTAATAATGAAATAATAAAATATATTCTATCAGAATATTACAGTCACTGTGTTCATTCTGCCCTCAGTCCACAGTAAGATGTACCTGAGTCCACAGAATAACACTGTAAACAAGCTCAGCTCCTGTTGCTGCTTTTTTTTTTTTTTTTTACCTTCTCTTCCTCACATACCAAGACCTGTTGTCGCTTGTTCTCTATTACCGCCAACACTAACCGCTTCCTCACTTAATATTGTTACACATTACAATAGTTCAAAAGACCAAGGGCATTTGGGAATGACTGCGAATTTCCTTTATAATGGATAATTCTCAGGTAAAATACTCTCTCTCAGCACTGATAGCTGAAATTCTATTTTTAATAAGATTAAAAACGTGGCCACGTGACAATGAAACAATTACCAATGCAATAATAAAAAAATAATAATAATAAAACTTTGGAATAAACATTATTATTCTAATTGAGGATCAGGAAATGTTCTGGGATGACAATCTGACCCATTCCCATCTGACTGCTCCCATTTCCCACCCATTTCCCCCTCTTTTCCCTCTTCCTATTGTTTTTCCTCCCATCATCACTGCAGATCTCTGAGGAGATAGCAAACCAGCTCTTACTTGTGACAGGCAGGAGGACGCGTGGCGAGACACCCGGGTTAATTAAGTTTGAAATCGAGGAGATGATCAGCAGTGCTGCCACTCATACTGCCAGAATCCCTCCATCGCTCTGTCCCCACTACCACCACAATGTTCACTCTGTTTGACAGGTAGGAAGGTGTTTGTGTACATAATTGTGAGACAAAGACAATTTTATTTTCTGCGAGGGAAAAGAGCCCAGCTGCTGTATGCTGCATCTATAGGTTAGTGCTTAAATAATTATTCCACTGATTCCACTGATATTTTCCACTGAAAATATTTCAATAAGCAAATAATTTAATTGAGCAAAAATGTCAGGTATGTACAGGATATGTCTGCCATTTTTCCAATGCAGTTTCTGAAATGTAATGGGCTTTTTTTTTTTACTTTTTTCTGTGTAAATTTGGCCTTTTTTCCCCCCAAGCTTTTAGCTATTTTGGCTCACTAGCCTCTTGTGCATTGGTTGTGTGCCGAGATACATGTACTAACACCCAAAGCTTAATTTCCTGAATCGCACATAAGTACACTCAAACTTTGGCACGTTAAATAAATAAATAAATCATAGAACAAGAAGAGGAAGAGGGCAAATCCTGTCCAGACTACCACCACTTCTGTGCTGTGATTGCTCTGTTCCCCAGGAGGCCGCTCTAAGAAGCAGGAGCTGTAGTGATTGTTGATGGGATGCCTATTGTGCCTATTGACATGAACGGCACGTAGAACACTCTCCTTCACCACCTGTAATCCTGGGAAAAATGGACCTTACGTATTAGTGAGACACTTAAAAAGCAGGAGCCATTTCACAGACACACACGCAAACACATTAAAGCTACCTGGGCTACGATAAGAGACTGAAAGATATTATTCCCATGGCTCTCTGTCTAAACCTTTAGTGCTGAGAGGAGGCCTGAGAGGAGGAGATGTTATGGATACCTACATATTCATCCTTCACTTGATAAATGGCTAGGATTAAATTATATTTTGGATTTGTTATGATTAATTGCAGAGTCCTCATGTGATCACCATTTCTAATCAAATGCAGACACACAAAGGTCAGGGGGAATTAGCCCCCCATTGCCTAAAAATAAGCTGCTTTAATCAGGTTGCAGATGGCCCGATAAGCAGCAGGGTGGCATTACGGGCCGGTCGTGTGGCGTAGCTGAGGCGTGTCTGCGATAGCATCTGCACCTCGTCTCTAAAGGTGCCACTGTGTCTTTCATGTCAGGTGAGCGCGCTGACATTCTGTCACATCCCAACTTCAGATGTGGTGGGTGGAGGGCGTAAAACATCAAAGTCTGAGTTTATGTTGGCAGGAGGCTACAGGCCGTGTTTCTGTAGACGTTGTGGACGGATGCATACACGCACACATGCACGTTTGCCAGCGATGACCACTGACAAGCATTAAGTTTTAGTGCGAGATAGCGCTGATGGCTGCCAGCGAGGCCTACATTTTAGCCTCTTTATCTCCTCAGCCTTCTGCTGATAATTACAGCCGTCCTTTCTCTCAGCCTGAGTCACACCAAAGCTGCCAGTCTGCGCTGCTCAAGCCAGAGGAATTATCGTCCGGGCCATCGCAAAACGGAGCAGACCAAGGTCAGGCCCTATGTTCAATTTCACTTTTGATTCCAGTCCACCTTTCTTTCTCCTCTACCACTTATCCACTCCTCCCTCCAGGGCCTCCCACGCTGTCACCATAGAATTTCACTCCAGGGCTAACCTCTATTTCCAGGACAACCGGCACCTTGACACTCATTCATTTCCAATCCTGCAGAGTAGTCAGCTGAATGGAAATTGACGATTCAATTTTTGGAATGAAACTCAAGAGTCTCCTACCCTCCCCTCTTCGCCTGCTAGGGTGCCCGTTCTGCCACCCCCTATACCCCCCGCCACTTGCTATCTCCGTCCTGGTCTGGTGAGTACAGCCAATTTCTCCGCTTGTGTGGAGACGGGGGCGAGATGGCTACTGCAAAGCGGAGCTTAAAACACCCTGCAGCTCCCACTGACTTCTCCCAGACACCTTTTCTCCATGCCTGCTCTCTCTCATCACTAAACCACCGGTGAACAAGCAAACACTTAAAAACCAAGGGGTTTATTCAAAGCATTGCTCCCAGCTGGATGTTGGGTGGCAATTTAAAAATGATCTATGCAAATGTAATTTCGCTGTGTGTCATCCAACACAGCCAATTAATGAGTGAGCTTCTCCAACCCAACTATAAATTAACAAGGCTAGATATAATAGCTAGATTAATGTGTTTTTCTGGCACTTGCCTAATTGCTAGAAGACTCCGGTGGGGCTAGTGTGAGCTGCCTCATTTCTACATGTGATAGAGTGAGGTAAAGAGAGCGAGGGATAAACGCCTGCATCAACTCTATTCATCATTTATATGAACTTTGTTGCATCTCCTATTGGTTTTTATGGAAGGTCCCGCACCAGGAAAGTGATTGGAAAAGATATTCTGTCCTCGGGGAACTATCTACTTTGGCAGTATCAGTTTGTGGGTCGAGACGCGGTTTGAAGGAAGGTATTAACTTCAGTCAGACTTTGTTCTTTCATCGTATCTATCTTAATAATATAAAACAAACCCATTAGTGTTCAGAAGGGCATATGTTACATGGATTGTGTGCCTGGTAATGAGGAATGAGAGCTCAAGACAGCAGGAGAACATGTAAGACAGACACAGTGGTGTAAGAGGTAAGGATGAGTAACTGTCTGTCTCAGCCAAAAAGAACAAGAGCAAAAGAGACAAAAAAAAAAACAAAAAAAAAACAAGCTCTGGGATCCAAAACAGCACATCACCAACAAGGAGGCCTTTTGTTTTGCCCCTCTCAACTGATTGTTCTCTTCGCCAAGGGTGAGAACGCTAATCCGCTGTGGAAAGGGGAGTTGGAAGGATTTACTCTAAGTATCCTTATTAGAGGGAATTCATTGATATAGGGGGGAAATGGGTAATGGGTGAGGGGAGAGGTAGAGGGCAGAATGAACAAGGAGGATGAGGAAAGCAGCAGGAGGGGCGTAGTGTATCCTGAATACACTGTAGGTGCCATATGAATCTTTAATATGGAGCTTAATGGTGAGGGAGGGAAGAAGGGAGGAGTAGAGAACATAAAGAGAGTGAGGGAAGGAAGCAAAATCTCCGAGGAGGTTATGGAGCACCCTGTATCACAACACTCCTGATAAGTGCCGGCCTCCCAGGATCAAACCTAATTCTCCACAGCTTCAATGCCACCGCGCAGAATCACTTTCACACATGGAAGATGGTGGCGAAGTATAGACGTGCCTCTGTCCTCCAAAAACAGAGACGGGCCAACGTTCAGATGAAAACGGATAAAGAATCTTTCCAGGTGATAAATTTCTTAATTGCTTTTGTTAAACACATACCCTGCTGGAAGCTTGGCCATGGTACATCATTTTAATTACACGCACATGAGCCTAATTAGTTGTATCTGTTGTACCAGAGGCTAACATGCACCCAATTAGACCCAAATCAAAAGAATGGTACAGTCAGACGGGGAAAACTACGACTCTTTGTTCTATGCGCATTATTCATCAAATAACAGAGGAAAGTAAGGATGGCGCTTAACTCCCCAAGTTGCTGATGTCACGTTTGGCCGCTGTTATCTTTAAGCTAATTAAATGCATTTTTTCATGTGAGTGCTCAAGCGGAAGACTCAGTTGTCAGACTCTCCATCTTTTTGTCGCATTCACTGATGATAATCACTGAGGTGGAAAAATTACTTGTATGATTGAGACTAAACAATGCACTGGCAATCACGCAACAGTTTGTGGATTAACCTACACAGATGCATTGAGATCCAGAGTCAAATCAAACAGCTGGTTCCCATAAAGAGCAAAAGAGAGATAGAGCAGAAAAGAGAGAGCAACAGCAATATGGCATTACTACCAATGTTGTGAGAATACTGTTGGGGAGTTAATGATGCTATGAATAAATATAGATACATGTGAAGCAATATATCTACTTTATTGTTTTAAAATTACCTAAAATGATCATTATGCTGTTTAGAATGAAGCGCTATGCTGCAATGCATTGGAGTATTGAGATATGAATTGAATACATAGTGTCCATACCAAGTATTTAAAAAATCTGCTTTGTTATAGTTATTTACCACAATGACCATGATTCCGTTTTGAGTATTATATTTGACTTATAGGGCATTATTTGCTTTAAAATTTTTCACAGTGCAAAAATGTGTTGTTTTCACATATTTTGGACACCTATCAACAAAATTGTAGGATTAAAAGTTTCCCAACTGCATGCAGGCATCATTAAAGTACATTTCCATGTTGGAAATATTTGATAGAAAGGTTGTCAAATGTACCAAGTAACATTTACTGTGATGAAGTAATTAGAACAGCATAATAATAGCACTTTCAAGAAGAATGACTAGTGATCGTTGCATTCGAAGAGTAACCCTCTCATCACTGACCGAGAAGCTGTGATACTGTGAACCATCTTAAGGAGTAGTTGCTGGTGTTGAGGTAAGATTTTTGGAAACATCTGATGTGGTAGCTTGAAGCTAAAAATGCTCAACATCCACAAACTATTTTTGCCTCATGACGTGATGAGCAACGTGAAGAAAAACCCAAAAAGCAGCGACACTACTTTTAAAATACAATGTTTTCAAAGCTTTTCTCAGTGTCACCAAAAGAACTACTCCAGCTTCCATGGTGATTTTGCAGACTTGTACATTTACTACAGCATTTAACAGAACATTTTACAATAATCATAGCATGATCTCACGCCTTGTATGGACCAATGACATTTCAGAGAACACATACAGCTCTCCTAAGGCAACGCTGCAGCAGAATCAAAGGGAGTCAGCGGTTCAGACCAGGTTGTGTTTTATTTCTATATATGTGCACTTTTGTGTCTGTGCTCTTTGTCATTTCCATCAGTCAGGCGAGCGACTACCATGTGTCAAAAAAAAAATTGCTGGGGCTAAATGGATTCTTGTGGTTTTATTTCGCAAGCCATGTTTACAAAAGCATACTTACCTCCCAAGATGTTCTCCTTTTATTGTATTTTTTTTCAAAGCTATTTTCGGGTAAAATAATTTTGTTCAACCTCTTGTATGTTAGTGGTTGAAGTATGCAGTTTTATGGAATACTGGAGAGAACATTTACGGCTTTAAAAGCAGTTAATGCTAACAATAAGGAGCATCTGGTGAAGTGGGTCCATTTCCTTGATTGGCTCCATTCTACCTCAGCAGGAGACATGCAATCTGTATTGTGAATAGTCACCGATGACTCACATGTTTAGAGGTAGGAAAGGAGAACAGTATAAGGCTTAATAAGAGAGGGCACTGCTGATTGTTACCATGGCAATGATAGACCAAGGATCAGGAGGTTAGATCTCATGGCATGCAGTACTTGATAGCTGCGTGAGGTCATGTGTGGGAGATATTCCCATGGTTTATAATCACTGTCAGCCAGCAGCTCAAGTCGTCTGTGCACACATGTGTATGTATGTGTGTGTGTGTGTGTGTGTGTATGTTTGTTCCAATCGTCCTGGGAAACTCATCTGGCCTAAGCCTCCAACTGCCAGCAAAATCCTCAAATCCTACCTACCAGCCTTCTCATGAGTGACAATCTTTTCTCACAGTTCCCTTGTGGGTTCTTACTTTTTGATAAAAAAAAAAAAAAAAAAACATTCGTAAAAACAATCCAAGACAACCAGAGATCATCTATTTTAAAATAATAAAAACAGACCACGCTGCTGCACATAGTGCATGCAAAAACAATAGCCAAACATCACCCGTGTTTTCTTATTTCCCAATCAATAACAGTGTGTGCACCAACGGTACTCTGAGTTACGCAATCATGAATCCTGACTCAAATCAATGCCAACCTGCTTTAAAAAAAAAACAAAAAAAAAACCCTCATCATCATTTAGCCGTGCAACGCTCATTGGGTCTTTCACTCAACTTGCATGGTGAATTTTCATTAGGAGGCACTTAATAAAGACAGGCACGTAAAGAGTTTCTTTCTGGGTGGATGGGTTGTGTCGATTAGGCGGAGTTAATCTCTATCACAATAAACAGCATTGATTATAAACACTGAACGCTGACAGAGGTGTGTTCAAATTAAAGTGCGAAAGAGGATGGGGCAGATGAACATGATGGAACGATGCAAAAGAGGATTGAAGGGGAGTTGTTTGTACTAAACATGCAGAGTGTGCGAGAGAATCACTGTGTGAGATATTGAGTGTGTTTGTGTGCAGGAGGAAAGTCGACAGAGAAACCACAATCATTCCTTCAGGGGTATCAGATTCCCAGTGAGTCAGAGTGTCAGACCGCTAACAGACACACTGGGCTTCTCTGTCAGGTCACATGCACTCACTCTTTAACATATACGCAGAAATGAAACCGGCTCATATTTCCTTGGCCGAGACCAACATTAACATAACAAATCAAAG
Source organism: Gymnapogon annona (assembly GCA_029814585.1). Lineage (NCBI taxonomy): Eukaryota > Metazoa > Chordata > Actinopteri > Kurtiformes > Apogonidae > Gymnapogon > Gymnapogon annona. The sequence continues at coordinate 21,547,744 of JAPTHA010000024.1, forward strand.
CAAACCTGTAACGACAACGCCGATGTAAATAATCTACGCTGTGCACTTGGGTGAAGAGGAATTTCTTTATCTGACACAGTTCACCTCAGGGTCACAGTCGCCCAGACAAATAGTTTGTAGCTAAATCCAATCCCAAGCAGCTACACAAAGTTCTTGACACTAGAGAAAGACTCTAAATGATCATGCTCTCCCTTCTGCTCAAACTACACCTTTAGCTTCACTTCTCTGTCTACAGAAAGAATATCACAGAATTATTTTAGCGCTGAACCCGTCAGATCAATTGTATCCTTTCATATACAAAAAGGGAAATTCCTTCTTTTCATGCAACAATTCGGTTTAAAATGGACAGTCGTTCCATTTAAGTGGAGGAAGCCAGTACATCCTCAAGGGCAATGACCTTGCAAGGCTTAATAGATCTTTTCGATGTTTGCAGCCTTGGTATGCTGTCTGGATTTGTTTACAATGCAGCATGCTCAACATCACAAATCAGGGATTGCGTGGCTGTTGTCAGGGATTACCGGTCTGGTCTTTTCAGATTTTCATTAAATTGCTATATCGGAAAACAACACCAACAGAACACATCCAGCCTCTTGGCAGAAAAACCATCTCACACACACATATTTGCAGGACACATTTATCCATGTGAAGGTTTTTTTGGGGGGGATTATTTTATCTATAATATTGTGCTTCCTCATGAATAAATAAATGATCTGACAAGACTCCTAGGTGACAGAGACACATGAGCTTTTTCTATTTTTTAAAAGCCACACTGACATGTTATAGGAAGCATAAATCAAAGAAAGGCTTACAACCACATGGTGGACATCACATGCAGCATTTTTAAAAGTAGTAATACGTTTAATATCTAAGCTTTTTATCCTATATAGGGTTGCGGTATGATTTTGTTTGACACCGTAGAGAGTGGAATCCTCTTTACTTTCCTCTTTATGAGGTCAACAGTGGAAGTGGTTAGAGCTCAGACAGATGGGGCCTGAGGCAATGAGACAGAAGAGATAAAAAAAAAAAAAAAATTGAGGAGGGGCATCAAAGCAAGTGGGGGTATTGAAGACAGTGATGACAGTAAGACAGAAATATGTAAAATGAAAGAGAATTAGCTGGTAATGAGACAGTTGCAGAGAAATAAGATGTAATACGAATGGAGAAGATTAAGATTTAGATTTACGACGTAAAGAAACCAGGCTTTAATATTATTGATTTCGTCTTCAAATCCCCATCATGCACAAAGAAATCCCACTTAGTTGCACCTGCTAACAAAGACATCTCGTGCACTCACTCCCCTTTCAGCCCGACCTGTTAACTCTCCTGCCACTGAACGTTACGGTCACTTTTCCCTCCCCAGGCCAAACGGGTCCGCTGTAAAAAATGGCTAGTCACTGAGTGCTGTCTGAAGTGAAGCTTGGATAAAAGTGCCTTTTTCTCCACTTCGTCAGTCAGATCTGCAGGAACCAGTCTGCTCCAGAGGCAGCCCCCTTTACCGCCACAACCCCCTGCATCTTTTAGAAATGAAGCAGGCAGGCAGAAGGGTTTTAGTATGTCTCCGCCCTTGGGGCAGGAACATGGCCATGACAACTATCTCCTCTTTGTGACAAACAATTCCTCTCCGCAGGGCTACCCAAAGAAAAGTGTTGATGCTAACAAAATGCATGACAGCCACTCACTTATGGTAACAGCGCGTGCACACAGGAAAGCAGCATGCCTCTGTTTGAGTTGAGTTTTATTTTCAATCACCCGTCTAACATCTGAACTCTGCAGTCTCAGGAGACGAGGGCAACTGACAGTGGGCCAGACAGCTCCTCACTGCCTGGGGTTTGAACTCTTTGTCCCGGGGAGAGATGGGCATGTGGGTTGGAATGGCATTGGGAGGGGAGGTTGGGGGCGGGAAGGGGGGTTAGCAAAATTGAGAAGACCGAAGAAAAAAAAAAGAAAGAAGAGGCCCATCAATATTCTGTCATGGCTGCCAGGAAGAACTAGTGCTGCATAAATGCTGAGATAACACAAGACTGACAAGCTTCCTCCTTTGCCTTTTAATTCACACTTCGGGAAAAGAACTGGGAAAACTTTACTTAAGGTTCCCTTAGAGGCAGGGGATAAAGGCTACAAGTAATCAAAGTCAATCAACCTTGGCGAGAGAGAATAATCAAAGATGACTATATGTTTGGTTTTCAGGACCTCCGTGGGGTTAAGTGGATGCAGGGCATTCTCATGTTATTCAATGACCAAGAAGAAAGACGGCCAAAGGTCCTTGGAGGAGAACTGACTCAAAAACAAATTTAAGGTTAGGAAATTGAAGATTTCTGGGAAGACTGCAGAGGGATTAATTGCCTCTGTTTGGCTAAACAGCTCAAGAAGGGGTAAATTGTTGAGTCTACAGGGTTTTTACAGATGAGCGGATACTCATTGACTTGATTTCTCTCACAAACTAATCACTCCAAACAGACTGTGCTTAAAGCAGCCTTGTGTTTATTTCTCAGTGGTCCACTGCTGTATCGTTTAATATGGTAAGGGCTTCAGCTGACCTGTTAGAGCAGATAGCGCAGAAGAAATTCTATTATAGGCCAGAATACAAGAAAAAAAAAATCCAGCAGATTTAAAAAAAAAAAAGTGCTGTCACTGCTGTGAAAAGGGCAATGACAGCTTCCATAGACCATTCCACTTCAGCACTTTTAATGCATGTTAAGAGGATGGCACTGACGAATTAAAATCCATATCAATTACGACTCGTCTCCTGTGACTCGAAAAGAGTAGGAGTGTTTTAAGATAAAATATCATCCATTAGGTCGACATCATCAAAAATACATTTGGACAACTAAGAGCAAATTTGATGGAAGAGGGAGTTTTGCTATACTGTAGTCATTCAATGATGTGCACTGCAATTAAACTGAAGATAAAGGCCACTGACTGGCAAAAATCCAACAACTTATTTCTAAAGAAACTCTTAGTATCTTTTAGGCATCAACAGTTCATTTACCACACAACGACATTCAAAGTCCCCACTGGTATCATTAGAGTTTTTTTTTTTTTTAAATAAAAACAATGAGATATCTTTCTTGGAAATGTCTTCTTTGACATCTTTCCAACCAAGCGATCCAAATACCTCGTAGACTTGTGACTTCCGTTTCTGGAGAGTTTCCACAAAGACTCAATGAAGCCATGTGTGTGTTTCTTGTATCACATTGAAGATAGCATATCACAATGAGTGGGCTACAGGGCCTCCCTCATCCAGAACAGATACTAATGTTGTTTTACTTGCTGGCAGTCACAGTATGTTGCATTCAAGGTTTGCACCAAGCAAGTCTGAGTTTCTTGACAATGTTGATTGAGCAGTGCCTTCTGCTCACGTAATATGCTAGTCCTTTAACTAAAACGTCAAAGCAAATGCACGTGTCTGTTGTTGCTTGAAAATTCCCATCTTTAACATTGTTGTTAAAGATGGAAAACCAGTTTACCATAGGGCTTTCTGGAAAATAACAATAAAGTCATTATACAGGCTCCCTAATTACACCTTGTCATATACACTACTTAATTAATCAATTAAAATGCAGCCACCAGTGTAGCCACATGGCCTCCTGACCTGAAATAAAATGCTAAAGGGCAGATAAAGTCCACAAATTATGAGTTGTGAGAACAAAAGCCCTCATAATAATTGCTGATTTTTAATAAATTACAGTGAATTGGGTGCCTGTGCCTAATGAGAGGAGAAAAAAAATAGATAGGGTCAATTTAGGAGACATCGTCACAGTGAGAAAGGAGACCTTAAAGTCCTGAAGTCAATTACCTCTGCACATTTCCAGCCCAGATGCATGACTGACCATGGATTCTTTCAATTCTCCATTCCAACCAATTACACTTACAAGAGATTGTCCACCACACAAAAGATATTCCCAGTCCAATTTTTCTTGCCCTATCTTACCCCTCTTTCTCAGAACAATATATTCCATCTATCAGACAAGGTTGGGGCAACGGGCATATTAAAAAGTATCTACGGTGTGGCAGTGATGGAAAAAGAAACAGTGGTGAGGAAAGCAGGTTTGACTCAGAGCTATCAGGCCGCCTTTGATCAGGAGGAACGGTGGATTAGAAAGGATTCCCCAGAAGTTTCCACTTAATCCCCATAACATTCTCTAAACCCACTAGTAAACGTTGCATCAAGCACAAGCATACTCCCAAGGTCACATTAGAGGTACATCCTCCAAACCCAGGTCTACCACAATACACCAATTTGCAGACGGGATCCTCTTTCTCTCTCTCAACTGCATCGCTCTACAGTATTAGATTCATAGCAGTGGTTTGTATGGCTTTCGCTTCACAAAAAAAAAAAAAATTGAAAAAAGAAACCATTTATCATTGACTTTGGTCTCATTTCTTTCCCTGTGATGGATGCTACTGACTGAACCAAGCAGGTCAACTGTTCCACGGTGTTAGGTGAGGACTTTTGACAGAGAATCAAAAAGTGACAGGGAAAACATTTCTCCGGGGGGAGTTAACTATTGAAAACTGTGAGGTTTTCGCCCTACAACAGCCCCCCAGCCTCTTTTGAACTTTAAGTGCCACATCTCTAGAAACAATTTCAAATTGTGTTGGGAATGTGTTTGTCGGTGTGTCCTCTAAGGCAGAGTATTATGTCTGAGCGGGTGGACTGATGAGACAAGCATGCAGACTGCCTTTTTGAGTCGTCAATCACCATCCCGTACAGTAAATGATTTTTCAACAAGCTCCGGGGTGATGGATAATCATAGTGAAAGGTTGGGCTGTGTACTTCTCTCCTAGTTTTTTATTGGATGGTGAGGAAAAAAAGAGAATGTCCCTAAATCATGACACTGTTGTTGTGCTGCGCACGTTTTTCCATGTGGGTGCTAACGTTAAACGTACCGCCCTGGGCTAAAGCAATGATGGATTCCCCCTCCTGGCGGCTTTCCTTGTTTCAAAGGAAAAAGAGAAGGGAAGGGAGGGGGACAACGTCTGGGGACAGAAGCCCCATGTCGAATAAGAAGCTGCCAACTGGAGCCTTTACAGCTCTTCATCAGGGCCGGTGGTCCTGGAGGGGTGGGCTGCTTCAGGCAAATGCTAAAAACTGCACGCCAGGCAACACATCTGTGCATCTGGGTCCTCTCTATGGCATGAAGCACATGAAGCCTCCAGCAAGTAGAGGCATGATCATCAGGGACAAAGGGAGAACAGACAAATAACGAGAGACAGAGAAGGATGGAAACAGAGGAAATCGGGATATACGAGCAGCTTCTGAAACCAAAACTTCCTCCCCCTTCACCGTCAACTCAAACCAAAAGCATCATTCCAATTGCAAGACTACCAAAGCCATTCACGGCAAATCTCCATGGTAATTCTCCTCCTGCAATCATCCTCTTCTCTCCAGCTGTATTTCTCACATGGTTTGTCTTCCATCTATTTTCATTCAGACATAATTAAGGCCCATTGTTTATATTGTTGATCATAAATTAAGATGATTCACCATCTGCCAGAAACATTTTTTTTTTCACTTGATGGTATTGTTGTCAAAGCATCTCTGTTTCACTCTTGAGCCTTTGTAAAATATACATTCTGAACTGATGCAGCAGTTTTGCCCGCATTTACTTCTACATTCCAGCCTTGTTTATCTCTGCTGTGCAACCACCATTTTCAGTCTGTTGTCATTAATCTATGTCAAAAATTTGTCCACCCAAACAATACATTAAACTTAATTAGAAAAATGAAACATTCCATACACACGGTATTGGTCGCAAACAGGTTTTTAGGTGTAATTATAAGCAGGCCGTTTTTTTTTTCTTATGGGGAAACATTTAATTTTATACTGTTTTGAGTGGGCGGAGGTGGGAATTTGGGATAGCGATGACAGCCCAGCAAAAAAATTGCTTTTAGAAATAAATCTTTTCATCTTCAGGCACAAATCTACAAACTCCGAAAGATTGTTACTGCTATTAATTTTTTTGTATTCCATGTAAAGACACAACCTGCTTGCTCATGGTCTGAGTACTTCAATGCTATATGACCCCAGACAGCGTTATTGGATGAGCAGCTTCAATGAGTAGGTGATGAGAAATTTAACAAATAATGGGTAATTTAACAAGTGTTTCAACTCCTTAGCTGATCACGTTAAGCGTTTGCATTTTTCATTTACTGCATTCATAAAGCACTGATTTACCACAAATGCATACAGATGGGATTTACGTCCTTGGACTCATAACTTCATCTTATTCAAAATTATATTATTCATTAAGTAGAGAGATAATATGATGAGGCACATTATTACACTGCATTCTGCCTGGTAATAAGAACCTTGTTTATTAAACATGTATACGGACGCAGTGGTGTATAATGTGAAGTCTGACCTTAAGTTTTATCAAAGCAATCATGACCCTGTCCAGGATTCCATTAAAGAATATCTGTCTCATTAGATTATAGAATGCAATCTGTGCAGGGCGAGATAAAGTGGTACCAGGTCACACACTCAATATCTCATCATTATGTAACAACGGAGAGTGCAGCCACGGTTCTGCACACACATGCTTACCAGTGTACGCACATTCTTTCCCTCTCCTGATAAGAGTCAAACTGGCAGTGCTCTCATCAATATACAACACAAATAGCACAAAACATGAACTGCAGGAGCGGCGCCCCAACAGAACCGAGAATTGGAGGGAGTTGTAGAAAATCAGAGAAGGCCAAATCCTGCCGAGAATTTTCACACGGCATTCAATTTCTACTTTTTCCATCTCATTATAGTACACTTTGAATACTAACATACAGGGTTTGCGCAGATATGTAGCACTAATGATTTACAGCGATAGAGAGTAAACACAGTCGGATACAAGGCGGGCAAACGGGCCTTGGAGGTATTATCTAGGAACACTGCTGTACACAGTGTACTGTGGCTGCAGTTTTGTTTGAAAACATTGTTTGTGAGAACAATTTCCCCGACAGTGTCTAGAGGAAGACGGTAATGGTACTTAACATCTCTCTCCATCTTGACGACGAAAATGTCATGCTAATGGATGATTCCTCATGTGCTCCCCATGAACAACATTGCCCCACAAATCACTCAATGCAGCAGGGAAACAGGCATCTCTGCCCCGTCTTATAGTGTTTTCCAGATGAAACAGGAGATTTTCAGTGTGAAATTCCACGTCTTTCTCTGTGCAAACATTTCAGCCATGATTTAGGGATAAAAAAATAAAAAAAAATACACCCTCCCACCCACCCACTTTTTTTTTTTTTTCTTTTTACCATTTGTGGTGAAATTATTTTTAGCTTTAGAAATCCATGAGAATGAGAAACAGAGAGGCAGGGAGAGGGAGGGTGAGACACGCTCCTTGCAATGCCAGTGGATTATTGGCAGCTTGCAAAATCCCATCAGAAAGGATGGAGTAGAAACAGATCACTCTGTGTTACATGGATGAATAAGAGCTGCAGAATATTGTATAGCCGAGGCCTGCTCTATCACCCTCCTCACCACGTTCCTTCTCATCTCCTCCCTCTGAGCCGGGCAACTCCCGGGGAATTAACCTCTCAGTCATTATGCTGGTGAGGGTCACTGGATCTGTGGCATGTGTGGAAACACCAGTACTGCTCTGGCTTCAGTGATCCGCCTCAGGCATCCTGTATGCCTACACACACACACACAGGCACATCCCAAAGTGAGCCGTGTTACATATGTAGAGAATACCCACACACCCAGGCTTGTTGCCCAGTCACCAGTCAGCCTGCTTAATAAGGATGGCAAACAGTCCCTGCAGCACTAAAGGCACAATAACAGAAGCCATGATACTCTCTGTGTATCAGGAGCTGGAGTTTCAAGAGTCTTTGTGTCCAAACAGAGGACTGGAGGTTCACAGGGCTAAATGCATACGCTCCATTTGAATTAGAGCTGGATTCACTGAGGTGATAGCACTTGTTTTCAGCTGTGGCCACCAGAGAGAAGCCAGCCAGACTATCTCCTGAAGCAGCACCACACTGACTTGGCTCAGGTAAAATGCCGGTTCAAATAATGAGCATGATGAGAGTAGGCAGGAAAAACAATGGCTCAAGGCAGCTGCTTTAAATGCCGGCATCACTTTTTAATTGCCACTATTCTCAGTTCCGCTTGGGTGAAGGGGGAGGAGCCGTCTCTTCTGTCACGCTCAATCTGTGGATTGTCATTCCTTACACACATTCTACATGGAGACCTCCCCACCTTTTACTTGAAACCAAACAGATGGAAGAATAACCCATTTTACCAGCCGCCGTGAATTGCCTTTCAATATGCCGTCTGCCCATTGCAATTTTTCCCCCTCCCACTTCAACTAAGGTGGCGAGATGAGCAAACAGACATTCAGACACATACTTACCCCCAGGGGCATCATTATCCCAGACACAAGAGTCTCAGCCAAAAGTAATGGGGCTATGGCTACCTGGCTTATGGCATCGACGTTCTCATATTGAAATGGAAGGAATGGAAGAGCACTGAACACTGTTTATGGAAAAAAAAAAATGCTGCCAGGGGCTTTGCTCTGGGATTATGAGAATTGGCCGAGAGTCAGATAAGTAGGCTGGGTTCGTGAATGGGGAACAGTGCTGTTGGTATTTTTTTCCCCCATGTTGGCTGGTTCTGTACTGTACTGGGCTGGGTTACATTGGGTTGGGTCAGGCGTCTGCTGCCAGTTCCCAGAACACAAGGACCCTTTTTTCTCCTGCCAATCATAACCAGATGTGTCCAGACTTCTTATAGGAATTCTGATCCCTTCAGTCCTGCATTCAAGCTCGAATGTGAGTCACACAAGTAACGGCAGAGACACGGCAAACTTGGTGGAGTACACACTCCAACACACACACACACAGACACACACACACACACACACAGACACACACTTGGTGACAGGCATGCACACAAACACATCCAGACTGTGGCAATGTAATCACAGGGGCCCAAAAGGAATCCCAGAGCAGGAATGGGTTCCAATAACATGCTTTTCAACACCAGGGCGCTTGTCTCATTCGCCCATTCCCTCAGGACATGAAGTTTGAAGAGATTCAACCTGACATGACTGAGAGATTTACGAGGAGTAGATAGAAGCCTATTTCACATAGATACCCCATCCTATCAATGCAATGCCAGGGCCTATCAATTATAGACCAGACAGACAGGTTCCTACAACCTGAAATTCTTCAACAGGTATCCCCATCAGCTCTAAAAAGCAACACCACGTCACACGCACACATACACACTCCTGTAGGAACATTTATATGCCTGTGGGCATATTTTAATATTTGAGTGCCACTAGAATGTTGTTCCTTCAAACACAGTGTGAACACAAATTCGTGGCCTCCGGCTGCATAAAGCTATGATGTTAATGATACAGCACACGCGTACGGAGCTCATTTTAAACATCGACTGAGCGAGTCCTGTTTGTCAGTAAATGAAATTAGAACTTTGAGGGGGGTAATATGCTGTATATATAGACAGTAGGAACCCATGTGCAATTAACTATTCATTACATAAATCTGATTAGGGAATTATTCAACTGTGCAGGTAATGCGAGTGAGTGTTACACAGTGCCTTAACCTCCTTTCTCCTGCTTCTGTGCGCCAGTAGATCTGGTCTCCCCTCTGCATCTTCTCTGCCATGGATCCACCTCCAGCAACATTATCAGCAAGTACCATCTGTTCCCTGCAGCAAGTGTAAAATTGAGCTGCTTGAAAGTCGTCCGATATTGATCGCAGCCACATTAATTTCAAAACACCACATACAGTGTCACCATTCGTAATCACACCGTGGAATCAGCGTGCCCGGTCATCCCCACAGATGCCACCGCTCAAGCCCTGCATTGAGTGTGTCTGTCAGGACAAGATGTATTTACCCCGAATGTCAGCGCTGCACAGGTGACTTTCGCCACAGCGAGGTTTGATTTCAACCAGAACTGATGGCTCTACTCAACAGTGGGAATACTTTCATTTCATTGTTAATGGCTGCGGTGAGTAACGCATTCAGGTCATATTAATAAAACATGAGAAGAGTTAATGCTCGTGATTAAATCAGCGTATAGGTCTGAGGTCTCATTATGTACTGTGCCACAGCAGTTAATATGTTCACTGCAGAAGGAAATACATTTTCAAAAGCAATGGAAACAACAAGAAAATATACACCCTTGATTAATCTTCATACATACCAGATTTGATTTAATAACCCTCTATGGGGAACAAGAGTCCATTTAAATATATATTTTACAGAGAAACAGAGAACACGTGACTTCATAATGAAATATGGTTGTTTCAATGGTGACTTGTCCTTTCAAACATAAAAACATAAACAGCCACTGTCGACCAAAATCACCTAGTGATGTAAACTGTTTAATACCCGTTGATCCATTAATCCTATCACTACATGTAAATAATTGGTGTAATTTGTCATCTTTGCACTGTCATCGGATACATTTGGATGTGTAGAGACTCTTAGGAACACGGAAACACCATTCGCTGTCAGCATTGATTCACCAGTAAAACCATGGAGTTGAATCAATGACAGTGGAAACACTTGTTTTTACTTTCAATTATTGATATCTTTGCTGAAAGACTCACTTTTGTCTTCGTTTGTCTCAGTTTTTTTATTTAATAACCTTTGAATTCACTTTGAGTCTTTATTATCATCAGTACACTGTACATGATTTTCACTCAAAAAATACAAAATAAGAATAATATTATAATAAAAGGTGATAAATCGTTTAATAAGACAGGTTAAATCTACAGAAAAAAAAGTCATTTGGGTACAGTCACAAAAGTAGCCCTGGTTCATTATGGGTTAGGCAAAACACCAGGAGCAATGTTAGGTAGAGAATTTTAATCTTATTTCAATACACTGGGCATATTAATAATCCATGCTTACACATTGACAGAACAATACTAAAGCTGTTCATTTTATTTGTAAAAGCTTTGCGTTCACTCTACATTTGTAAACAGTGTCCACCATCAGATGCAGCTAAGACCTTTTAATGATCATCCCATCTTTTCAAAATGTATCCCACCTCCCACCCCCCCAAAAGAATGCTTTTTAAGTCAGGCACAAACGTGGGATCACATAACAAGACAATGATTGATAATTGATTTGAATTTGTCCCATGATCTGCTTTTGAAAGACGCTGTACAGATGGTGTCATTAAATAAATACTTCTCCGTTAATGTTCATTTCAAATACCCTGAGCACTGGTGTAATAATATTTTACAGTACAGAGTGCCATTTGGGTTATCACTACTGGACCAACGCCTCCAGCGGATTTGTCCCCTCAGGAGTCGGGCGGGGTCCGTTGACTAGCGCCTTTCATGGCTGCAAGACCGGTCTGGCTGTTTCCGACCCCTGGGTCACCCACTTCTCCCACGCAGTTGTCCATGTGCTTGTGTTGTGAGATTGTCATTCATGTGCTATTTGTGCTGGGGTTTTTTTTTTTTTTTGCTCCCCCCAGTGCGCACTCCTGAGGACGCACCGGGTTGATCTTATTTTATCCTCTTCTTTCCGAATGTAATGCTGAATCTAGTTTCTGATTTTAACCCTGTCTTCCTGTTCGGTCCCCACCCAACATGTGCGAACAGGTTGATGGCCAATTTCAATTGTACTGTAGTTGTACTGTGCTCGTGACAATAAAGGGTATTCTGATTCTGGACAAATAACATGAAAAAATAATTTGACTTCGTGGAATGAATTCTGCAAGATGCTTGTTTTGGTTTCTCAACTCTGATGAAGTCTGATTTACAAAGATGCAGAAGTGCAAAACACAGTCTAAAAACTATTTAAGTCATATAAAAAGCCTGGTGGGAAAAAATAGGCCACATTCTAACTGATTGGAAACATGAGCTGTCATAGATGGATGTAATTTAAGAAAATGAGGACTGGTTCATCAATTTGCAGATTTGTTTTGAATTTCTTCCAACAACTGCAGTAAAAATCGGAGTAAAATGATTTGATGTTGCAGTTTTTAGTTAGATGACAAAAACTGTCTAAACAATTTCCTGTCTCTAAAAAAACGTACAAATGAAAATACAATGTAAATAAAGCAGTCCAACCACTAATACCCTGATTAAAAAAAAACTATTCATTGTCGCCATTTCAAGATTTTATTTAAGCAAAAAATTCTAAGCAGATGGTGGCATTGAACGCACACTCATAAAAACAGTAAGAACTCAACACCCCGTTAAATGAAAATCTGTCCAGAAGCTTTCACGGCAGGCAGGCAGACTGACCAACCACCCCTGTGATCTCTAAGCTGTGCTGCTGGCATGACAAAAATAACCTCAAACACATACACACGCACACACACAAAATGCATTATATCACAGAAAAGTAATTTATTGGTGTCTTGCAAATCCCTCTGGATCTCACCCCAACACAAGCTCAACTTGTCACAACAACTGCAGTCGCACTTGAAGGTGCCACATCGCAAATAACAAGACAAGATCCAATCAGATGTGTTGGTCCTCTAGGTTTTCAAAGATGTTCGACTATGGACTCGTGTGGGTGCAATACTGTTGAACATGCTTGCCTGTCATTCTGTATGAAGCTTTCCCTTTATTCCTTGAGTTGTCTGTTGTGAGTACTAGAAGCGAATGTCAAACATGGGCAAAGCTGAACAAGAGCCCATATCACACAGCTCAATTTCAACGCAATCTGTGTCTGATTACATCAAATAGTGAGCATATTGCTCAGGCTGTGGAAGTGGAGCTGTGAGATACGGAAAGAAAAATTTGATGAGGATGTCTTTTGACGATTGAGCGATATCAATATCATTTAATTTGATATTGCATACAATCTTAAAAAGCACCCAATAATGCCCGAAAGTGTAAAATGAAGGGTTAATTGGCTAACCGTTGGAATATTAAAATGAGATGCCAGTTTCGTATTCTCAGTGTAAGTGCCAGATGGTGTATGTATTAGGAAAATAAGAAAAATGTAAATGCTGGTGTTGGAATGTAATATTTCAGTTGTTGGCAACTTGGTATCACTGCAGTTTTCTTAAAGCAGTTATTTGCAGCATTGATGATCCAAACTCAACAGCAAGGGGAAGTCACCTACCAGAACACACTTCAAACTGCCAAAAACACCAATGCTGTGTCTCCACAAAATGACAAAAATAAAGTATGAATAAAGTATAAATTTCAACTTTTACAGCAGCATCAGCAGTATCACCAATATAGTACCAAGTTCTTCAAACCAAACAACTCATAGCTACTTATTTTGACAGTCGGTCAAAATAACACTGTTGCAATCTTGTCATGTGATGTGTCAGCTGATTGTTTACATTATAGCTCTGTGATAAAAATAGATCTGTTTGGCATCCAAAATCAGAACTGTCAGAATTTAGATTTAATTGTTTAGATTAACAAATGGAAAACTTTGCAAAGACAATAACATTACATTTCAGAAATGTAAACTCTGGGTGACTGTCAGAGTTTTTGGTCACATAAATACCTGCAAGTAGAAATACTAAATTTAGCACCTTTAAAGATTAGATAGTTTAAAAGTTAACCAGAGGCACTGACGCCAAAACAAAGTTGTAACTACGCTTAGATATAAACATTTAACTGCCAGTGTGATCAAGAGCCTTCTGAGATTTTCTTGCCAAGCAGATTCCTCAAACTCTACTTTCATGTGGTGTTTTGAGTGTTACATGTATTTCTAGGCTGTTAGAGCTACGCATACCACCCAAAACTATCCAAACGTCATCATTTTTTTTATCAACAACAATATCTCAATCGCATTTTGAGGCCGTTTCATCTCCCAGTCTTTGTCCATCAATAAAATTTGGTACACTCAGCCCAAACAGTCCAGTTATTACAGTTCAGTTATTACCAGCTGAGCATGTACTCATCAGAAGCTCATATACAAGTTAAACTGAACACGTACTTGAGAACATGGAGCTGAGCCAAGTTGTCAGCCATCATCCTATAGGCATCGTTGTAACCTAAGAACACATACCACTTTACAGTCAGATGTTTAAAGTACATTAAAACCTAATTTCTCTGGGGTTTCACAGTGAAGCGGAGAGCATGAACATTAGTTTCAGAAGAGATGGGAGGGCAGGGGAGTAGGAGTACACAAGAGCGGAGTGCATGCCCTGCAGGCTCCTCTTTAGTAGATGGTCCATTGTGGTTGACTCTACAGATCGATAGATGTAGTCAATAGATCATTAAGCAATCCCTATACTCCCGAAATAACACGGGGATCAGGATGGAGATAAGAGCTTGAATCAATGCTGGATGGGGTGGTGGATAGTGGTGGAAGCTGGCTCTGCCACGTGTGTCATTGTACAGCTAATGCAGAGTCGGCTGAGTCAAAATAAAAAAAAGAAAACATTTTAATCTAGTTGTGAATTTAGTTTAAGTTTCCAACCATCTCTTATTTCAGTGTCTGGTGATAACGTTTAAAATTTTGCTTAATTAACAGTGTTGTACATTCTTTGGCAGTCTTAACAGACACCGTCGAAAGTGACATCTGAGGATTAACAATTCTACTGTGAAGTAACACAACCCGGATGTCTTGGAAATGCAGTGTTGCATTGTCTCCGTCATAAGCATCATCAACAGAATAATTCACATGACCATCATTACGCTGAAGCAGAAGTCTGTGATGTGACACCTCAAATGTTGGGTATGATAATCACTAAACTATCTAGGTAGCGAAACAGTAACAATAATTGATTAGATTTCTATAGCACTTTTCAAGCCACCCAAAGTGCTTTACATTATTGATCCATTATTCATTCGCTCTTTGCTGGTGGTAAGCTACATGTGTAGCCACAGCCGCCTCAAGGCAGGCTGACAGAAGCGTGGCTGCCAAAAGTGGTCCCTCTGGCCACCAACAAACATTCACACGCATTTATACACCAGCATGACACTGAAGGCACGGTGAGGTGAAACTTCTTGTCCTGACCAGGGATGCAGGATTTGAACCGCTAACCTTTCAGTTAGTGGATGACCTCCTAAGCTATGGCCGCCCAAAAACAGACAAGGATAAAATGTGAGAAGGTGCTTTTTCTAATTTGTGTCTACCAACCACTTATAGACTTAAGCTCTCTTCGAGTATCGCTGGCCAGGACTGGGCTTGGCTCTGCCAGCTTTTGACCACCTTTGTGACTCAGTGGGTGGTGTACTTGGCAGAAGCGGCTTTGTGAAACTGGGCAGTCAGGGAATTTGTCAGTATGAAAAGGATGAGATTTTAGATGGGTGACTGGGAAGGCACAGCTGGATACAACCCGTATAATCCTTTTCTACTAGGTTTAGTGATGTGCTTCTTGCCTTTATAAAATTGACTGCTAGAGATCACTCTGTCTGGTTAACCCATTAATATCATAGTCATCCCATTCACAATATAGTCGTCTGGCATCTGATTTAAGACCACGCATTATTCCTTATGTCTCTAGCCTAAACAGAACTGCAAACGTATAAAAAAAAGCTTCTTTAATCTGAAAAGGTTGTCATCTTATTGAACAAATCATTATATTGACTCATACCATGTTAAAGCACTTAATGGCATGCTGTGGCATTAGTATGCACACACTGCCTTTTTATGACAAATATCATTGTGAGCCCATGATTATGACAAAGATCCATCTATAATCTGAGAGATTCATTTTATAAAGGTCAACACCTGGTGTTTATTAAATTCTGTCAGAAAAAAAGGGCCAAAAATTTGATTTAGATTCACAGAGGCATCGAAATCCTTAATGATTTTGTGCTTCATAATATATACATGGCTGGTCTACTAGAGGGCAGATGTCTTACGTGTCTTTGATCACAGTTTGTTATCGTCATCTGTAAGCAGGACAGATATTAAAATAAACAGAGCAGGGGGTTCATAAAGCCTGAGGACGAGCCCTTCCTGGCCCCTGTGGCTGCAGATTCTTCCTGTCTGGATGTCAGGGCCAGGTCTGCCTGCTGCAGACCTGAGAAACTCTGAGGAGGGGTGGGATGAGGAGGTGGAGGAGAGGCGGAAAGCCATACGCGGACTCTCCACCCTAAAGAGGAACAGCATGCCAGCCCCGGTGGACATCTGTTTTCACAGGTGTGCTCACCCGATGTGATTAAGATTGGCGCGGCACACCCCCAAAGCGATGCTGCGCTGGTATGCCAACACTGTGGGTGCTGGGGCATGGGTGGAAGACGTGTGGAACAGTTGTGTTGTTTTGGGGCAGATGGAACTGATGATGTGAGCTTGAGTGAATGAGGGAATAGTCATCAGAGGAAAACCCAGAATGTGCAGGAAAAGAAGAAATATTCAGTGAATACTAGTATATTTCCAAATTAAATATCTTTTCAGACGCTCCTGGAGGATGTGGAGGGGGAACCATTTACCCCCTAAAGCCTATAGGACATAGGTGGGCAGTGGTTTTGGCAGACCCAAGCTCACTGGTACCCACAGCTACAATGCACCTGCTTCCATGGCAACCAGAAAAGGGATTGCTTTCCCTTACACCAGCAGGCCACTTCATGCTTTAATGTAAAGCGACAATTTGCCAGAATTAATTTGTGTGGTCAAAAAAAAAACCAAACAAAATCAACGAAACATGTTTTAATTCAGAAAAACAGGGGGGAAAGCGATTTTTTTTATTTTTGTTGGCTCCACCATCAACCCTCGCTGCTCCACCTCCACTGCTGCCACCCCCACTGCTGCCACCCCATAATTCTCCTGTGGTTTTTGAGAACTTTCAGCCATTTCATGCGATCTCACTCCTGAAGTAGTACGAGTGAGCGACAAGAAAATCTTTAACGAACGAGAAAGCAATTCTATTTCACAGGGGTGAGAAACCAAGGAGGGGGGTGGGAGTCAGTCACCAGTTTCTAAAGAGAAATGGAAGCCATGGATAAAAGCTGCTCACCCCAAGATATCTTCAAAAAATAAAATAGCACCGAATCCTTCTGCTGTACTACTCAGGAGCTTACCTAGCACTGACAACTGACATGGAGAGTGGTGTATGCTGTATGTAGCTTATTAGAATTTGTGAATATCACTTTTCCTGTGCCCCAAACTCCTTAAATCTGTCTGTTAGTAACAGAGAAGCCTACTTTTTATGAAGTGGAAATGATACAACAACCCAGGTATCAGGAAAAAAACATTGGCATTTTCATATGTGGAAATCAGAGGATTTAAGCTGAATTTAATGTCAAAAATTTTTAAACCTGATCTATAGTCTTACATGGAAATATTCAACCGCTAGAAAGTAAACAGAATAAAATATGTGCAGAAAGGGAAAGCAGAATTCAGTGTTAATGTCGCCTGCTTTGATGCAGACTGGTACAAACATATTCCATTAGCTTTTCTTGGATTCTTTGCAAACTGATAAAAACAGCCCATCTTTAGTCTTGGTATCGTTCTTCATCAGATTGTGTGCACCCCTCCCTCACTTCCATCCCTCCTGTGATTGAAGCAGTAGCAGCCATCCTTCGCACAGCTCTGCCTGGTTCCAATCTGCTCTCGCTTCTCATCTCCTGGCGTTTATAACCCTGTGAGGGGTACGACTTCTTTTCAAAAACCTAGATGTGAGAAATGTATATATTTGTAAGTGCTAATACTAAGCGACACAGAATGTTGGGCCAGCACCAGACAGATGGTTCTGTGAGAGGCAGAAGATCAGAGGGATGCTCCCTCCCACCCTCTCTGTCCCCATTCCTCTATTTCTCTGAGAGAAGCCACTATCACAGCTCTGCATGGCACTGAGGAGCTTCACTGTACAAAAGGAGCCCTAATTCCCCTGATGGCGGAATCAGCTCACTTTGACAAGGGTATCAAAGTAGCTCATCAATGAGAGGATATGTAAAAATCTGACTCCCATAACCGTGGATGGTATACTACAGCGTGGGTTCTGGGTTTAGAAGGACGAACAGAGGCACAAAAGCAGGCAGACAAATAAATCAAAACAACACAGATGAACTGAAATCAGAGAAGCCCTCCTCAGTTTGATAGCAGGGCAGCTAATGATAAATTTTTGTATGTAACTGGTTTAAAGGCACAATTAGCCTTGCCCAGCATGTCCTTCATGAAGCACTGCCAGTGCAGATTAATTGATATAATCAAAGGCCAAGTGAGTTTAATTTATGAACTCAGAATTCTCTAGGGCAAAAGTTATTAAATGTGAACACAAGAAAAGACCAAATCCCCACATGGGCCATATGTGTGTGTCTAGGAAAGATAGTTTCATTTTCACAAGAAGAGGGATGATGTGTCTTTATTTGGCATACATCTGTTTTACACTTGGCTCCCTGTGACACCTCATAGGAGGCCAGGGTCAAATAAAGTGCAAAGGAGCTTAACAGCGCTCGCACACATGGGGAGGCAGAGCAGACTCAGCATCAAACTGACACTCATGCTCAGACACATTCACCGTTGGAATACACATGGACATTAAGCCACACAGACAATTTCAGCTTTTTGTAGAAACACGCAACATTCATCCTCTCCTTTGGCTTGTGTGGGGGGTGGGGCAGTGTATGTGGGCTACATCCGCTGTTCTCTCAACAGTCTACATTAAAAGGCTCAGACACATGTACAATAATCAAGTCGACCAGACCCTGTCTGCTTTTCACTATCTGTTTCCATCGAAAACTCCCAAATGAAATGTGCTGCAATTCACCCATAGCACAAATAACTCAATCGGGGGGGATGAAGGTGCCATGGCAGGGCTTCTTCCACGCAGAAAAATGTCACTCGGACTGGTAGAAAAGAAAGGGAGGTTGAGCAGAAGCTGCCGATCGATTAGAATTCTCATTGTTCAGATATAAAGCTCTCTTTGTCTGCCACTGCACTTCTGACCTTTATGAGGCTACTGAAGAAGGCAAACACCACCAGGCTGGGAGGGAATGCTGTGTCTGTTTTGCGTTTAACATACTGCTCACAGATTGCAGAGCTGGCATGGTGCGACGCACACAGACTGTCCACTGACCTGGGCACTCTCTGCCCTACCCGACCTTGGTACCACAGCGCCTCTGCTCCAGCGAGGGCTCCATAAGGTACTGTCCTCGCCAAGACAATAAATACTTCACCTAAGACGAGGCTGAAAAACAAAAACTGGGCTTGAGACGCAAAGTTCATTAACAGACAAACGGCAGGAGGTGGGGGGAAAGGGAGTGAAATGGGAATAAACGAGGAAATGACAATGGACGGTAGATACAGGGAGAGGTTGGCAGCCGTCCATGAAAAAGACAGCTGGCAGCGACATCCTTCACAAACCTGGCGATGCAAGCAGCATGATGGAAGCAACCTCCAGAGACATGGGAAGACAGAAGACGAAGGGAGAGAGAAGCTGGAGTTTAGAGGAGGGGGTTGTTGTGGTAGATAACATTTTTTTTCTTCCATCTCCAGGCTCCAGTGCTAATTAACACACTTCCACATACAAGCCCTCCTATTGCCTACAGCCTCGCCCTCGTCTTCAGACCCTGACACCACGAAGACAGAGCTGGAGAAAAAAAATGTGTATTTGTACATGTGTAGAAAGACGGGCCAGGGGATTATGGGGGTTGAAAGTGGATGGAAGGTGAGGGGAGGTCTGGTGGCCTTGTCTGAAGGTGAGGCAGCTCCCTTGTCAGTATACAGCCCTTTCCACTGGTGGAGAGCAGGAGCAGAAGACGAATGAGTTTGGCCGCTGGGATGCTGATCAACAGCCGAGCTGCTCACCAGCCATCGCACTCCTGACACTCACCTCTTCCAAAGGGAGCAAGCGAGGGAGACAGAGAAGTGAGAGGGCCAATGAGCCGGCACCGGTCCAGTCACAACACCACAGACACAAATCCTGGTTCTGTACCATTAGCTCCAGACTGTCATAAATCAGATGAAGCAAGCTGGCAGGACGGAGGGAGAAGGCCAAAGAGAGAAGTCAAAAAGCACCAGCCACACAGCACTGATCAGACAGAGATGGGGAAG
>JAPTHA010000024.1:21567752-21580409 GCA_029814585.1 Gymnapogon annona
CCCCCCCCCCCCCCCCCCCCCCCCCCCCCCCCCCCCCCCCCCCCCCCCCCCCCCCCCCCCCCCCCCCCCCCCAAAGAGCAACCTTTGAACAGAGGAAGCATTTATAACACCAGACACAATCCACATGTAATAAAGGACCAGGGCTGACCAGGACCAGGAAGCGCAATTTTTTTTTTTTTTTAAAGTCCAAACCAAACTCAACTAGGGATTCAGTTCCATAATACATAACACAAACAGCATCTCCACCCTAAAGAAAACAAAACATCTGTCTGTATTTATATGTACCTCACATCATGTGTCCCCTTTCGTCCCTATGTGACTGTGATATGTGGACCTTAAAGTGCAGTTTTCTATCTGTCTTTAATATTTATGTCCAAATCTAATGTCACACGGGTACACTGAAATGTCTGTGTCTGTATAATATTCCTGAAGACATGGCGATGTACAAGATCAGTGAAGACAAATAAACTAAATTGTAACAGCAATAGGAGTGCTTTTGGATTTAAATGCCAAACGCATATACTGTGTCCTTGCATTTGCGCATCTGCTCTAATTTAACAACTGAATAACAAATGAGATACAACACTGTGATTTTAAATGAATAATTACTGAGTACCATTATTTCTACATCGTCTGCATTTGCTTAAGTAGATATATTCAGCATTCTGTGTGTAGTTTTTTAATCAATAAGTTTTAAAAGAATGTACAAACTAAATTCAGTTAAACTATTAATCAAATAGAAGTTATGGATGAAGTGTAAAATGCAAAATAATTGCACTTCACAGCATTTTTTAACTTATGGCAGCGTCTTTTTGATTGTGAGAATGAACCAAACTTTTTTCTTTCTTTTTTTTTTACAAGTCAATTCCCATCATCTTGAAATAGCATTTAATCGGCCCACTTAATCCAATTCATCACTTTGCAATTAGCATCAAGTGCTTGGTCAGCCTTGTATACTGATTTCATTTTATCCTTTTTGGCGTTACCCATCTGTGGAGAAAGTGTCTGTTATGTGCAAATATCTTCCTTTTCTATATGATCAGCAATCACAGGACATCAGGAAGCGTTGAAGGTGAGAGATGGAAACTTAACCATGTGACATTAATTCATCATTATACTTGTTTTGAATGACACCGCACATTAGCATTAGACAGCTCCATGCAAAGTCAGTCTCTATTTTTGCACCTCTTAAAACGCCGCATTAACATAGATGTGACCCAGATTGCCCCGGCTGCTACTGCTATACCAGATATTTATGTAATCATCAAGGTTTTTTGTCACCATAAACTGTAATGCACAATCAGAAGATGATGGTTAGTATTTCCATTTGGTAATGTCATTACTGGAGCAAAAGCTTCATTAGCATTACCGCTTGTAATAACCTCGACAAGGGATTTCCTAACCCAGATTTAAACCACACCCAACACAAGGCAAGCTGATTAGGCATGCACCCTCTTGGCACATAAACAACACATCTGCCTCGCTGTTCGGAAACTTGTACATATATTTTGTATGAAACACTGGAAAAAACGCAATTGTTGTTTGTGTGCATTAGTGGGAATGTAGTGCACGTAGAGTGTGTGTGCTGTGTACGCAAGGATCTGATTTCATGCGTGACAGTGTGAAGAGAGTGGGGCAACAGATTGGTAAAAGCTGGCAGCAAAGCAACTCTTGGTTTTGCAGCAAGTTGTGGCGAGCGCGTGCCAATCGTACCTCACACAGCAGTTTGCCACGGGGGGCTGAATACTTCTACACAGCGATCCAATTAATTTCTTCTCCGCATGCCACACATTTCGACATGCTAGGAGCGTAAAGGAGAAGTGGAAGTCTGAAGGGGCGGAGGTGAGCAGCGAGGCAAGAGGGAATAACAGAAAGAGGAAGTGGAATGATGGGCTGGGGTTGGGGAATCTTAGAATTCCCTGTATGTTGCATTGAGTGTCTGCGCACGAAGAAGAAGAAAAAAATGCAATTACACGTGCCCTCTCAGCCTTTTCAGGCAAGTGTGGTGTGTAAAGTGAGGGGGTAGCGTTGGGGTTTGTGCCCTGTGGCGGCCAACACTCCCGT
This sequence comes from Gymnapogon annona, assembly GCA_029814585.1. NCBI lineage: Eukaryota > Metazoa > Chordata > Actinopteri > Kurtiformes > Apogonidae > Gymnapogon > Gymnapogon annona. The sequence goes on from JAPTHA010000024.1 coordinate 21,569,817, forward strand.
ACTCTATGCTAATAGATGCTTGTTCTGCATTCTAACAGGCATTTTGGTGGCACTGCTCTGAGTGTGGAGCAGCGGAGGGTGAGTGCAAAGCATCAGCAATGTTAGGAGGGGGCGGGTCTGTTCCCTTGTGTCTATGGAGATGGTGAGAATAATGAAAAACTCTGCTGGGACTTCAAAGCGAATAGCTGGTCATTTCCTATTGTGATGGCTGATATGGAACTACATGTTCAGGCCACAAACACACACACACACACACACACAGTCACACTTTCCTGCCAGCAAATCCTGAACCAATGAACACCACTTCCTTTATTAGTATAGCGGAGCCAAAAAAAAAAAAGAAAAAGGAGAAGCAAGTCTCTGAATGTAGAAGAGATTTGAAAAGCTTTTGTGTCGCTGGCACAACCATCAAAGTGCTTTAGTCACAGCCTTGGGTTCAACACTTATGCAACTATCACTATAAAGCCAGGAATCAACTGCTGCAATTAAGTAGTTTTTAACACCTTCTTTTTCTGTTTTTTAAACAAGAGATACTTGTCTCAAAGCAGACTTATGGACTTTTATAAACACAGGTGTCATTCTGAACATTAACAATGCAATTTCTAATGGTGTTTCTGCTAGGATTCTGGCATCCCGTATAAAGACTTGATGCAGCAGCTTACAATTGAATAGGAAGCTTTTCATAATAGTAATAGAACTTTCTCTTCTGTTACAAGTCAAATGTTAAAAGTGATTGGTTAGACATTTTTTCTCCAAGCAAAGCACATGGTTCAACTCTTAAAACAATACATGACTTGTTTTTAGTAATAGGCTAATTATCACTAATCCATCAGTCTTTCCATGTTTACACACCTGAATCACTTCCCTCATGATGAACAATCTCAAAGATAATTCCATAATAAACACAGTTCACTTGTTTACATAACAGACCGAAATGTCAGTGCCTTTTTGGAAATGCAGTCGCCGAGAGACAGTAAAAAACTTTCAAACCTGGCCATTATCTTGCACCATTTCTCTTTTTTCTTTGAGATTTCAATTATATTTTTGGCAGCTAATTTGTTGTTTTTAGTCTCTCGGAGAGATGAGGAATTACATGTTAAACCCAGCAGAGTGCCGTGTGACTTCTCCGTTCTTTCTCAGTTCAGTGTATTGAGTGCTGTGCTTCCAATTCTACACCCTGAACATTGCCCCAGTGGCTGATTTATACCAATGTGCATTTGCCCACCAGTGCTCTTGGCAGCATGCCCCTCCTCTTGAAAATCTGCAGAAAAAAAATTGTGCTGTGACTGGGAATCAAGCCCATGGCCTTCCACATTGTAGTACAAAACGTTACCAACTGAGCTAAATCTCCATTGTCTACAGATCAGACCTATTTGCCACAGCACTGTGGCAGCTGGGTGGCAGGTTATCAATCTACACATGATATAATGAGGGCAGTGATTGACCCAGTGGCAATAGTAAAACTGATATTTTCGTGCCACTGCACTGGGGCAATAGCCATTTCTTGTATTTTTTTGTTTTTATTTCTACAAAGAGCGTTGAAAAAACAGCTCAGACAAAAGATATTGTGACATGTCTCAAGAATGCTGACAAAGTATCTACTTGTTGCTCATCTGACAGTCCACCCTCGTATCCACTTGTAAAGAGTAATATTTATTACAATTTATCTGATCAAATTAAAAATCCCCCCAATGACACGAGAAATTATTCAAGATTCAAGATACATTTATTGCCATTTGTGTTGAAACACATAGTTTGATATTAGGCAATGCACTATAATCACCATTAACTAATCTATCAAACCAAAGTCGAAAATGACAGATTTAACTATAATATTTAAGATTAGATCCATTCTTACAGCCCCTGTGTGCATACAAGAAATGCAATCTGAAACATAATCTAAGTTAGGGGGCGTGAAGGGAGGCTGCAAACATAAACAAGGCTTCAGTGGCCATCTCTGGCAGAGCCCATTTCCTTATCATATCATCTAGTCATGTTATGAAAGTCGGCCGCCCTGTGGGCTTTTTCTGGTTGTGTATAAGTGCAAATATGCACCAGAGGTACACTCATATATGTCTGAGTTTCTCAACGTGGAACATTACATTGTGTGCACACATTGTGAGATTGAGCGTACAAAAACACACATCTGGTTCCATTCAGGATGCCTGAAATTCTTTGCCTGCTTGGTTCAGATTACTTCCTGAGCCCCCATGCTGGCTGTGCAGGAGAGCAGATAAACTATGCCGCTCCACACAATACCTCTCCTATTCAACACACAACTGGAAGGCTGGAGGGTTGACAAGGTGAAGGTGAGTTTACAGACAAGATCTCTGAACAGACACACAGGAGACTTCTAAATAGCCATGTATGCTAATTTATTAGCTCTTAACCATTGCAGAGCAGTTCTTACTGTAGGCAGAATGAGAGTATCATGAGGGAAGGGGGCAGTAAGGGTTCTGGCAGAGTGAACAGTACCTAATGTGATCCTACCATTGGTATTCACTTGGGACTAGAGGGTCAGCTCAGTAGAGTTCCAGACCAGAGAGATATACGGTCTGGAGCCAGAAAACCCTGAGAGCACTGATTAAAGCTGTGCAGCAGGAAAAGCAGGCTGAGATGGTGTAAAACTTTTTTGTTTTTTTTTACATAAAGTCCCAGTCTTGCATCATAAATACAGAATAACATGATTTTTTTTGGATCTAACTGTAACTTCTATATGACCTGAACATAACCTTTTCTTTTTTTTTTTTACATTTTAAAATGCACCCCTTCCTCATTCACTACTATTCTCTTATCTTCCAGGTTTGACAGAATGATGTCTTCAGCCAAAATCACCTCGTCTACTCCGGTTCCCCAGGAGATGGAGTACCAGTGATATAGACGATTCAATCAGCGAGAAGTGAAAGAGCAGATCACAGACAATACGCCACGGCCCCATTACCTCCAGTCCTCGGTTACCGCTAGCAACGCTTAGCTCTGGCCCCCACCTAATGGGCCATAATATCATTTTACGCCATGTTCCAGCTCTTTATACTAGCTCTAAACATAACTCTGTCGCCAAGGCACAATAAAAACAGATATATTTCTTTATTACTCCTCACAAAGCATATCACCCGATCAGAGCACCCCTACAAAGCAAACTAATATCTACAGGAACCTGCTTCTTTTCCTTGGCTCATTTAGGGCTGACGCGCAGTTGTTATTGCATTGAGCTCCACTCTGCTGGTCTCACCTCGCCATGCCATTCACTCACAGCGTAATGGATGTTTTATTATAATCAAATGAATACAATATCTTCACCATAAATAGCCTATTTAAAAAGCCATTTTCCCTCTTGCAATATGTTTGAATGTCCATCACAGCTCAAGCAATGAGGTGCCACATGTTTAATTCAGATCCAGTGCAATTTGCATGTTTTGAAAACACTATCCTGCCGACCCTTTACCCACCTTCACATCCCTAAGCAACCCGTTTTGACTCGCCCCATAATCACACTTTACACTTTCTTGCATGAAGTCAAGCAAGTCTCCAGCAAGGTTCATTACCTTGCATGATAGCAGAAAGAGGAAATGTCACCTGGGTACTCTGCTTTTGAGGCCATTCATTTTCTTCTTCTCATGGGGCAAATACTGTGCTTTAAAATCATGAGCTGGGATGAACAGAATTTCACTTCAGTGAGGGCATATTACTATCAAAAACCAGGAATCATCACCTCCACGCTGCAAACGGTGACACACAGCGATATATCCTACCCCACCCTATTTATCACCTGGTCCGTGCAGCTTATTTATGCTATGGTGATCTTTACAAGAGATGAGCAAACATTCTGAACATATGTGCTTGAATGTGTGTGTGTGTGTGCACGCGCCAAGACCGAACTGGAGGGAGTTGGGGAATCCAATCTCTCACACTGAGGAGTAGAGACAGACGGGTAGATATGCTCCGGGCCCAGAATAACCCCACCAGTATCCATGAATGAAATGACAGGCTTACAGGGGTATTAGAAAACCTGCTGAGATGGTTGATAATGCGGTTTATGGCTGAGTGTCACGCTGCTCGCAGGGAAAAAGTCAAACTGTTTGACTAATGAAAATATGGACAAGTTCTTCCTGTATTAACCAAGCAGATAATTCAGCACTAGGGGTATTCCCCTCCTTTAACATTAGTGTTTCATTGTTCCCTGCTTGATGGACATTAACACAAATACCAAAAGATTTATGTCCTTGGCATTATTGTGGGTAAAAACGGGACAGTAAACATAAGCCCTGCTATCCTGGTTAAGAATGGGATTACTGTTGTGTCAACAACCCCCATAGATAATAGTAATTACTGCCCTCGCTGCAGTGCCATCAGACTGAAGCAACTTTGCTAGCTGACAGCTTGGTCCTAATTACCAAGAACCACCAATTACTGGCTCCATTTCATTATTTATATTGCTCAGCACACCCAAAATAAAAGAGACTTCAGTGACTCTGAGCAGTCACATCTTTGGCAGCTGCTGAGGAGCATCCAGCGGACCTGCTGAATCATTCGTTCACACTTTTTTCTTGACAATATAAACTAGTCAGCATGCAAAAACAACAGTGTCTGTGCAAACAAAACTCGGTGAAAATAGAAAAATTAAGCCAAGTGGGATTCCTTTGCTTCCCCTGTGCCAGCCACAGGAAGAAATTTCCTTACAAAGGAAGTGCCATTACCATTTCTTCCTTAACCCCTTGTTGCTAACAAAGTCCAACAACTTGAACCTTTGAACTCATAATAATTTTCCCCCGAGTGGGACTAATAAAGGACCCTAATCTAATCTAAATATTTCATTCAGATCTATGTTAGCGTAACGTTGTCCTCTGTGCCATGGAAAAAAGATTCTTCAAAATTAAAATTAAAAGATTTTAAAAGCCATAGTCTTTATCTGGTGAACCTAAGTCATCCGCACACACACGCACACACATTCACAGATGTTTCTCATCACCCTCTGCTGTCGAGCGGTATCCAGCGATTGTGGAAAAGAAGGGAGTGAGGGCATGGAATGGGGGTGTGAAATTTAGCTATTCCTGCTCCAGTGAATTGTGCAGAAACTTGGCAGATCATTGTGGAGATTTGTATGTCTGTGGATTTGACATGAAGATGTTTGAAAAGCTCATCTGGAGTCTGTCTCTCAACATGCCTCCCCTTAAAGTGGGTCTGGCTGTTAAGCTTATGTTCTCATAAAGCCTGACGGCCACATTCTTCAGCCCCCAAGGGTGCAGATGGGCGATTAACTCGTCAGACAGGTCTTATAGCATCATTTAAAAGATAAACATTGCTTCACTTTGCATCACTTGGTCACTGAGAAAACTTTGTCCCTGTGTCTGAAAAAGCTCAAAGTAAATATCAGAATCAGAATCACTAGGCACAAAGGAGGAACACAGCAAAATGCACCTGTGTCACTTATACCATTGTGTTACATTCTGTTAAATAATTCAATTGGAAAGTAAATATCTTCTAATATCTTGTAAATATCTAAGCAAACATATTTTTCCTGTTAGTCACAGAGTGAAAGATTAATCAGAAAACCTGCTCAGAACAACAGGTCATCCTCATCAGATTTTCAAGCATATAAAGTTATCGCGTTATAAAAAGGACAAGCAGCATAAAAGAAATTATTAAGCATGAACAAAAGGAACCTACTGCGGTGATGCGAAGTGCTTTAGCATTTAGATGACAGCTGCGTAGGGCAGGCCTTGTTTGCAGGGGCTGGAAGAGAGTAGTATATGTGGCCCGGAGGCCGGATCTGTACCAACTGTGCCCTGGCAAGGAAACGTTCAGCCCAGTCGGCCTCGACAGCTTGGATATTCACAGGGGGCGATGGAAAACTGGAGGGCTGCATTCTGTGTTAGAGTTGGGGGAATTTGGAGGAGGGGAAGGAGTGATGAGTCAGGAACAAGGTGTTTTATGTTATTTTGGTACTGCAAGGATGTGGTATTTGCATTGTTCAAAGAGCACAAGCAAAGAGGCCAGTGATGTGGAGCTCATGGCTGCATTGGCCTGTGGTGATTATATTTATGATATGACATGCAAGTGTGGAGGGGGCTCGGAGCATATTCAGTCTCTTTCATACATTCTGAAGGTGTACATTTTTGCCAACCCTGCAATTCCTTGGTTTGTTGACGATTTATTTTTTATGTCTGGGATTGAATTATACATTTATCACTGTGGAGAAAACTAAACACAAATGGCTCTCTGAGGTTCAGAAGTAAAAACCACCATAAACTGCGGACCCACAATGTTTTTCAATCTACCATCTACATTTTTTATTCCACAGTAACCTCACCGTAATAACATCCATTAGGTGACATGACAAATCGTCGTTTGATAATCTATTACAACAAACTCAAGAGTTGCAGATATAGTCGGGATCATCAGTTGGTTTGTGTATGATGAATTAGTCCCTGGAATCTCTGGCGATACATAGTAAAACGCTGACTCATTCCGTGTATCATAAAAAAGAGAAGACTTTTGATGTCTGACGCTTTCTCCTTACTATATTAACCTGAGCCAACTTCTAAAACATTTTGTTACCACATTCATTGTGCGTGTCTGTGTAACGACAATAATGGAAGTCTATGTCTAAAATACGTAGTTAGGGCTGTCACCGTTACCATATCCTAATCAAATATGAAGCTCTTTTCAGAAACAATAATATTCCAAAAACCTTTCATTGACATAGTATGACTCAACAGTATTACTATCTCATAAATTGAACTGTTTACTTACTTTTTGTTTTCAAAAGGATAACATAGGTTTTCTCTGAGTGCTTTTATTAACTATTAAGGTATCCAAAAGTAATGAAGAAAATAAAAAGGTCAGCTTTGTATGATGGCAAACATAAGAATAGGCACCATCTTCAGTGCTGCAAAAAACACAGGCAAAAAAAAAAAAAAAAAGAGAAAAAAAAAAAGACACTTTGGACGTCAAAATTCCTTCATTACTGAGTGCTGCTCTGCTCTAGGGTTTTGTTCAGGCAAAGCCCCGTTGAAACATGAGTGACACTCGCTAATCCTCATGGATACCAAAAACCATGTGATTACCATGACATTTACACCATCTTCTGTGATGCGAGATGAAGTGTGAGAACAACAAAGTGGCAAAAACAGCAAACAAGTTTCCAAAAATAAGAGGCACGCATCCTTAAAATTGCTAGGTTTTTGGGTCACCGCTGCAGCTTTCATACTTTGAGCAGAATCATGTCTTCTACCAAGTTTGATATTAATTCAGCTGAGCCACAACAACCACCTGGGGTAGCCTACATTTCAAATGAGCCATATTTTGTTTATCCTTAACACCAGCGGGCAAGCTGGCAGGCATACATTACTGGAGGAAATGTGATAGGAGAGTTATGACCAAAAGCGTATAACTGATTATGGAGTGGATGAGTGAGAAAAACAGTCGTCTGTCAACCTAAACCCTCCGCAGATGGACGAGTATGAAGCACTGAGAACACCAGCAAGTCCCGAGGCTTTGTGCAGCTTTGGGTTTAAGGCTTCACCATAGAAACAGTTCAAGAGGAAAAATGACCACTTGGTGTAAATATGCCACATTAATGTTCTCTACCTTAACACTTACTGCCACAGTTAGTAATGGATGGTGTATTGTTTCCCACTTTTGTGTAATGTGTGATACAATATATGCCTTAACAGCTGTTGACAGAAAAGCATTAATGCATATGTAATAGCTGGCAAATGCTCATTTTATACACATTAGAGCACATTTAATAACTTGTAGCTCTAAATAAACAAATATAGAAACCTGCTGATGAGCAAATAAAAGTTTTGGCACAGTTGAACTTTTCCTAACTTGTTGGCCGGCACTTGACTTATAATTGGACTATTGTTTTCCAACACGCACTGTTCGCCATTTTCTAACCAACAATGTTCCACTTCTGTGAGCACAATAACAAAAAGTGCATCCACTGGTGTACTGTGGCACTTGGGGCTGAACCTGGAGCCTGTGCATCTCCCAGGTGAGACAGTCTACTATCTTCTGTATAGCAGAGCCACTGCTTCACTCCCTTGACTCTGCTCTGTATCCCCTATCTGCTCGGTCTTTTAGCCATAGCTCAATATTGCCCCGCTACCTTTGCTTTTGTACTGACAGCCAAACAATGGGAGCCAGAACTGCCTTAACGAGTAGAAAGTAGAGGCAGAACTAATTAGAAGCACCCCTATGTCATCGCCTCCAACTCCTCCCGTTAGCTCAGAACAGTCTGATAGTGCTTGGCCAAGGCTGGGATGGTCGGACTCATCGTGAGAGAAATAAGGGCTGTAAGTTTTGCCTTTTTTTCTGGCTGCTGGCCAACAGGGGAGTGTGGTAATTGCCCAAATCCCACTGTGGCAAGTGAGGAGAAAGAGTGTGAGGCTGGTGCAAGCCAAGGAAGTGAGAAAATGCTTGGACCAAGTGTGTGAATGAAAGGCTAGCAGAAAAAAAAGTAAAGTGAAGACTGATGCATAGAAATGAGGCACAAGACCGTGAGGGATATGTGATACAAAACAAATGTGGGTACCTCTGAACTAGGTTGTATGAAAATTATATAACAAGAAAAGTGGACAAAACATTCAGTGAGTGTAAGTGAAAATAGAATGACCTCGGGTGCTACTCACTAGGGAGAGGCGGGCAGAGGTGTAGTGAGCGTCTTGGCTGTTGAAGTGGAACAGAGCAGGGTGCAGCGCCTGCTGCACAGTCGACCCTCACTGGACACTTCAATCACAGGCAGTCGAAGCCCTGGGCAAACTTGGCCAATTAGCCACACACTGCCGCTGACCCCCAGCTTCATTAAGGGCCTGGACTCTGAAAGGGCAAAGAGCAGAGGGGGAGAGGAGGACAGGATTAGGGAGGGGGAGAAAACCATCAACTAGGACCAGGTATGAGAAGACACACCCGACTCTTCAGAAAACACACCCTATGGAGCCAATGCTCAAGGTTATAAATAAACATAATCAAATGTGAGAGCCCACTGTGTCGCACAGGGTCACACTTGGAGCATCACACCAAGTTGGTTTACACCCACAGCAAGAGCACCAGAGCAACAAAGGCCACAGGGCATTGCTTCCCCAGTCGTCCCACGGTACTGCACTGACAGCAACAGGTGTGGTGGCCAGCAGACACGCAATTATTAGGCTGAGAATCTACTCTCTGTGACAGAGACAACAGCAGATCAGAGAGAAGATCAGAGCTAGAGGGGGAGTGGAGAGGAACGAAGTAGGAGGAGAGGTGAGAGATGGGGAGGAAGAAAAGATACAGACAACTGAAAATCCCTTAAGGAGAGGAAAAAAAGAGGGGAAGAGACTTCCAGGCGGCTCTTTCATCACAAATCCCTTGCCAGCAGAGAAAAAAAAAACAGATCAAAACCAACATATAGAGAGTAGCAGCAACACACCTGTTCCACTGTTGTATAAACCCAGATTCATCCACTTGGGTGGTCTAGAGAGACCTCACATATACGCATGCACAACAGCAAAACAAAGTAGAGGGTAAGGTGATGGCATCCTATTTCCATTCCTAATGGGCGGGGCATTTCAAGGTGCTTTGGTACAAGTCGTGTTCAATGAGCCATGGTAGGAAAACTGTGTGTATTCGTCTGTGCTTGCATTACAAGCGTGTATATCCACATGAGACCTCCGCTTGCATCAGCTTTGCAACGGAAACCTTGGCCGCACTTGAGAGTGGGGGTAGCAGCCCTACGTGCACTTTCCCTCATATTGTCTGCTCTACCTCTCCGATTACGGGGCTTCGATCAGGCTAAAGTAATGTTTGTGCGCTTGGCCGCCAGTGTAGCAATAACTGCTGTCAGAAACCTTGCATGCTCGGGTGGAGAGGAGATACTGGCCCTTTATTTAAAACAAGCCAAGGATAAAAGATCAATGACCCAATTCAGGCCATGAATTGGAGGGAAAAGTTCACAAACATAGTGGGAGATTATGAGAGGGAGATATATGTGGATGGGGGGAGGGGGCAGAGAGCGAAGGGGTATCTAGCTCATCTGGGTGCTAGTGGCTTATTGATCGGTGGAGACACACAGCTCCCAGCCATTCATCACAGGCCACTCAGGCCTTTAGATAAGTTCTATGATAGTGCCCTGCTGCTGAGCAGCTGCAACTGGCCACATCCATTATCCTTCAAAGTAAGCCCCCTAGCCAGGGAACAGGCATGGTGGGTGACTGGCCAGAGGGCGACCTGGAACAGAAATGGAAGAGACAGGTTTGTGGCTAGGAGGCTGTGGGAGAAGGCTGTGTATACAAAGGTAGGAGATGGGGTTGAAGACCTGGGATTTCATGAAAAATAAAGCTCTGACAACCACAACAAAGATGAGAACCCATCTGTACCCATCACAGGGAAATAAATATATGATCACACTAATATCTTCCTTTCCTAGACAAATATTAGTAAAAGCAGTTAAATAGCAGTTAAACCATTTGAGCAACAGGCAGATGAGAAAACTGCTGAGTTACTCTGTATGTACAGTATGGATGTATGGTTGTGTCTCTGTACGTGTGTGTGTGTGTGTGTGTGTGTGTGTGTGTGTGTGTGTGTGTGTGTGTGTGTGTGTGTGTGTGTGTG
>JAPTHA010000024.1:21593800-21608120 GCA_029814585.1 Gymnapogon annona
AAAATTTTTGAAAAATGTGAATTACCATAAATCAGATTGAAAATAAACTAGGCTGTGTTCTGTCATTAGATGATGAAGATGTAGGATATAACACACAAACTCAGCCCAAATTAACAAAGTACAGGAAGTAGAGCATTCCATTGGGTTTCTCCATCTGAAATAGTCATCATGTCTTTTTCTCACAGAAGTAAAACTGAGAAATACTGTGGACTCATCATCCATCTACACAATCTGTTGTACTACCAAAACATGTTTTCACACAATTGGAATATCTTGGAAGACAACAAAAATAACGTTCAAGTCAGCCGATTAATCATGCAAGTCAAATGTTCGTTGCTTTCCTTTGTAAAACACCTTTCTCCCTTTCCAAGTCAAAAACAACCATACTCAAGCAAAAATTAAACACTAAATATTAGTGTTGAACCCAAATGTTTAACCATTCAACGAACTATTTGTAGGATTCAAATCCAGTTGTAAATTATAATAAACAATGCTCTTTAAACTGAACAAGAGTGTTGCACCCTGTCACACACAACCCAAATTTGCTGACAATTACTATGACTCGGCTAGCAGGAATACGAGGGGGCTTCAGAAAGTTCACAGAGAAAGGACAGTTGGGGGAAAACAGTTTAAATTATGATGTTTATTTATCAACATTCTCCATCTTGGTCAATACTCCCCCTCCATTTTAAATCTGTTCCATGTTCTGTACTGCTATCATTATCCAATTAAAAAATCTGATTTTGATTTTAAAATCCATTAATCATGCAGCAACACAACATGAAACATACATGATATGGACATGAACAGATGTGATACATCTGTGCACCAGCATATAACTACATCCAGAGCCTCTGAATACTCACTCTATGGCTCTGAGTACATCATAATACATGGAAGTCCACAATCTCTCCGCTTTGTGGGATCACAGATATGTTTTAATCCTTCATGATCTAGTATCGTCAAATCGCACACAAAAATCACCCAATAAATGTAGTTAAATTACAAAGTATGATTATTCCCCCATAGAAAGATCTTGAGAAACAAAATTTCACCATACAATCTATTTCCTGTAGTACATTAATTGTGAATACATTCTTCCTTCACATAAAACATTTACTTTTTGTAAATAAATAAATAACATGTTGAGCCAAGTCTTACTGATGCAGCCATAAAACAATAGATAAAAACCATAAATCTCCTCATATGACCATTTTACAAAGCTCTATGTTGGATTCTTGAGAATGAGAAGTGTGAACGGTGCCCATCGAGTGCATCACTCTCTTAGTAGGCCATACTCTGTTAAAACCTCGCATTTTTAATCACCACAAAGCTTCAAATATTGGCTGTCAACAACTGGCTATGGACCAGAGGCCCCAAAAAGTCATTTGGGCCAGTCCTATTAAACATGTTTGTGCAAATATATCCAACATCCAATATTCCAATTCCATTCTCGGAGTGTGGCCACATATGATAAGATTTCCAAAAATTGTTTTAACCATAGTAAAATCCATCTGTAGTCTGGTCATGTTGCTCTGTGTCTGCGCTATGTAGGATCACATTGTCTTACTGATAAGATTAAAAGACTGACATAGATTTATGACTATGCACTAGAGCCAAAAGGCATGTATTGATATTTTCTGGACAAAGACACATAGACGCTGCAGGTGTAAAGTGGCCTGTAAATGATGCATATACTTACAGCTTCAAAATATTTCCAGTGTAGTAAGAAAACACTTGAATATGCAGGACGATTAATAATCCCTCTACTTTTCTATAATTAAGTATCTTTTTCATGTCTTATATAACAAACAGATGCGTGATTTTAGTATGCTGCTTGAGGGATATACGTAATATTTTGTTTTTAAGTCTGAAGGTGGAGAGGGTACGATAAGACCCAATGGGAGCAAGATCTGGGTTCATTTTTTTTTCCATTAGCCAAAAAAAGAGAGCGGTTCCATATGACTAATTCAACAACATAGCAGAAGAATGTATGATGACATCCCAATAGCAGACACAAACACAGACTGGAAGTGAAACAAAACAGGACTGGGTTAAAAATAAAAGCTCCAGCTAAGGGAGAATGCCGAGACATGTCATCGGGAGTGTACTGTAGATCACGACTGCAAAGACTGCAGAGAGATCCTAATGGAGGTTTGGAGTGCTGGATAAATAGCTGCTTTTTCCTGGTCACTCAGAGCAGAGCAAGGGTCCACCAATAAACAAGCAACAGCACAATGACATCGCATCTTACACCCCCACTTTGCTTCAGTCGGTCACTCAAATACTGAGCTCCTCTCCTCTGTGTTTGACTGAAAAAGGAAACATAAAAAAAAGGAAAAATTTATACTAGTGAGACTGATAGAGGGATCCAATTTGGCAGTGAATTTATATAAACATTGCGGCTGCTATTTTGTTTTTCTCCCTGAGAGTGCACTAGTGAGCTGCATTAGGTTGTTTTCTCTGTGGAGAGGAAAGTAGAAAAGGTCCTGGTAATAAGGTTCTCTAACCCAAAGAAGCAGATCTACTCTAGCTAATGACTGTAATTAAAGAGCGTGGCTCCATGGAAGGATCAATGATGTGGGATCAGTGAGACAGGACGTAGAATAGACGCAGCTTACGCAGGAGGAAACAACCACAGCGGCCAGTTTAAAGTGTACAAGTGGGTGGCTGAGTGGTAGGCTAGCATGTGTTACGAGGGCTTGTAAATATTTAGGCATTCTTACAGAGGCATGCGGCTGAGACTCTGATGTCATTTTTCCTCAGTCTATCATTTACTTTAGTTAGAGACTGAAAACCAAGTGTGGAACAACTGTAAACACCGAGCTGTGAAAAGGGCACCTCTGGCAAACAGTGCGTCACAGGGCAAAATAAACGATGCAAGAAATCAACATTATCTGCATGACTATCACATGACCAGTGGGGAGAGATTGCAGATGTCACGTCTACTTGATTTGCAGACACAGGCAAAAAAAAAAAAAAAATCCTCAAACTTCCTTTTTTACTCAAGGAGGCAAGGAGAAAACCAAAACTGGGCAGCTTTTGAGCCTGGCCCATATGAATCAGGAAGGAATAATGCATGTCATCATGACAACGTGAATAGGAGAGGTAGGCTGGGGGGCAAGCACAGACACCCAAGACATAGAGCTACGATGACACCTCCACAGATCTGCATTTCAGACGACAGCTTCAAGCCCCAGGCAATTTCGAAACACCGGGATTAATATCCACGGAAACTACAGACACCGAGTGGGAGAAGACAAAGAATTTCTTTTTTTAAGACTCAAAAGGAAAAAAAAGTTATGAAGCACAAAAGAGCAGTTCAAGAGAATCTATTCTGCTAAAGGAGTCAAATAGAAATGTGTGTACAGAGATGGAGGCTTTAACATAAACAGGAAGTTATAAACACAAAGGCAGGAGTTAGTCACACAGCAGCACATGGGTCACAACGGACTTGTGGTTTGGTTAAATTTCCAGCATGTCACAATAAAACAAACCAGGTACACTATGCTACAGGCTTGCCTCCAGTCGTCCACAATTACTCAACTCAACAAGGTCATGACCAAGGCAAAAGGCCTGACTCGTGTTTATTACCCACAAAACAGCTTGACCAAGCTCAGTTACAGATTGCAGTATTTCTATTTAGTTTTTTCCTCACAACTACCACTTACTTCAACACTTCTTTTATTTTGAATGGTATTTGTATAGATATGATCTACTCATTTATTCCCCTGCTGAATCCCTCTTGTAGGTTGAACTGTTGATTTCCCCTGAAGGCAACTATAAAAATTTCATTGTTCTCTCCTGTTGCCTAAGAAAATCTCAGCTCAGACAGTATATCACAAATTTTAGTGACTGGTAGTCACTAGGAAATGTCAGTCATTGAGGTTAAAGCAGTATCTTTGGCAGTATTATTACTGCTTCCCCCACTACTACCGCAATAAAATGGTCTGTCAGTTTACAGATGAGATGCAACAGAGCCAATGGCATTTAACTAGATTCTCAGTAACTTTTACAATTGCTGTATGAACAGATTTTAATAGGTCCCTCTTGGATCATAGGCTACTGAAAGGCCAAGCTACCCACCTCATTTAACAGAAACAAGGACATGATAGCGACGAAAAATGATACCGTTTTCATAATGCCACTTCATTACAACATTGTAATAAAGGCAGACAGCTTTGTCGATATATAGTATTATTCCAAAGAGATTAAAAAAAAAGAGATTGTGCATTTTGATCTGGATATTGCAAGGAGGAAGAAGACTATCCACTACAGATTTTAATTAAATCCACTTTAGCATTACATTGATATTTAAAGCTACAAGGCCAGCAGTGGCTGTGTGATAAAGACGACGTCTGAGGGCGGGTCCAGGAAGCTTCCCAATGACAAGCTCGGGTACATACAACAACTCATCTCTATGCCTTGAAACCTTTCAGGACATAAGATTTTGATCGAAACAGACAACCAAGAGACAGACACCCAAACTCTTGCAGAGCTGCCATCCCCATGTCCACTTCCAGCTGCCAGAAAATTTCAGCAGATGCCAGAGATAATAAGGACAGCATATGTTTCCTCAAAATCTAATATAGCTATTTTGGAGCTCATTCTGCCAAATGATTTTATGTCATTTCTTTATATCTAAATGTAAGTCTTCATTATTCTATGTTCTGTAATATCAATGGTAAAATTCAAATACCCCAAAATAAACATCGTTAGTGAAAACTATGTAAGCATCAGATCAGATTTAAGAAAGAGCTAGCGCAAAACACCTGCTATGTTTTAACTGTGCAGGATTTTAAACAACTATAAATTGTAAATAAGGGACTCTAGCAGCAAAAAACCAGACAGGTCATCTGAAACAAGCCTGTTTTCAATAAATAAAAAAAGGGTGAATACATTACTAAACACCCAGCCTTGGCTGTATGGAAATCATAGACGTTAACATAGTGAGTTCTCCACTCTTTCAATTTGTTTTTCCACATAAAATGACGCCATGCATATATTCTTAAAAAACAGCATATTTTAAAAAACGAAGATGACGCACTCTGGAAGTGAGTTACATCCTTGATCCATGAGGTGCTTCATTCATCTTTTCTACAAAGTTAGATCCACATGGAACATCCCTCTACGTCGCCCTGAGTTTGCCACAATATCTTCCCACTTCGCTCTCTCAGGTTGGCGTGACCTTCATCTCCAGCTGCTGCCAGTGCAGTGACCCTTGATGCATCTGTCACCCACCCGTCCTGTCTGGGGCTCTCGTTCAGTACTTCATAATTAATCGCCCAGTATGCATACAAAAAAAAAAGGGGGGGGGGACTGATTCTCAAACGGCAACTACCATATTAACATAAACCAGCTGGATGTCATATTAGCTGTAAAGCAGAGGTGATAATTAAAAATGATCTTGGCAAGAGTAAATTGGTCAGTTTGAGGATTAACTGTGAAATGGCTCACATGGATAAAAATGAATTGTACCCTCCGGTGCCTTATCAAGGATTAAATGGCACTCAACGCAGAGCAACTCTCAGTCAAGAACAAAAAGTGCAGTGAAAATGCATTACAGGTGGAATAAGTGCTTTGCTCAATTGCCATTATTTCTCAGCTTGTGTAAGTATGAGTCCATTTCAAACCCAAAATCCATCTGACAAAGACGTATCAGCAAGCTGCCAAATCCTGTATAGGCACCCGCAATTTACACAGAAATGAAGCACCAGCCCATCTTGGCCATGACTCGGCTTTTCATCATAGAGCAAGAGAGCCGGACTAAACATCATCCGTCACATTGAGCTGATTCAAAGAGACACAACCAACTTCCCCCTCAAGTGTGTAAATGGTAGTGCATTTAGACAGCACTGCTCGCCAGGCTAAATTATCAGACCACAAAATAAATTAGCTCCCTGCTCTCTTCTTCTACTGCCAATATACGAGCGCTCAAAAGAAAGCATCTGCCTGAGATTTCCCAAGATATGAATGAAGGTGACCCCTGACTCTCCACCGCTGATGACTTTTCAGATATGTGTCTGTGCTTTCGGTGGGTGTGAACTTTAACCGCTGCCCTGAGTAGGTGGGCTGCTTGACGAGGCTTTGGTGAGCAGCTAACATCACAGGCTCATGTGATACTATACATCTGTGTCAGGCTGTCAGTTCACCTGCCAGGGGATGTGTGTGATGAGATGTCTATATTGTATTTCCATCACTGGTCCTTCAAACCTCAGCTATTCAACCTCAAGGCTGTCAACAGTCTACATCACTGTTTTCCCAGTATGCCGCCTGAAAAGAGATTCACATCATGTTTTTCCAAACAGAACCCACTTCTCTAAAGCTTGTATCGAGTTAAGTTTCTCCCTCTCCACTCCATCTCTCCTCCTCGCTATTTTTTCCCCTCAATATTAAGTTGGCTCCAGTCTTGAGCAGCTTATCTTGCCCACACCCTCTCAACTGAGCAATTATGGCTTCTCCCTTCCATTCTGAATCATTTATCTATTTCAGTAGTGCATGTTTATAATATTCATTGTGTTCTCTTACTCCGTGGAATGAACACAGGTTGCAGGGAATAACCAAGCAGGTAAAAAGAAAGTTGTACACTTGTGGGTAAAATAGCATGAGGTAGTAATAGTGTAGACAAAAAAAAGTCAGGTTCCACTGAGTTGAGCGCATGGTGTAGTCAGCACAGTGAAGAGATGAAAGACAGTGTGGGTTGAAAAAGTGTCAAAGTTGTTTCATAAGTAAAACTACACACCTGCAGAGCTGAATATCAGGGCAATGTTTTGGAGAGAAGTGTCAGGCTTATATTATTTGATTTTTCATTAGACAATATTACAGTTACATTCATACACTGCAAGGCAACTTCCCCAACCCACAATGGCAGGATCAGAGACGACAGGCAAAAAACACACAACACACACACACACACACAAAAAAAAAACAAGACCCGTACACTGACAGAGAAGAAAAAAAACATAAATAAGTGAACTGTATGAGACATAGAGACATATGTTGAGCTCACATCTCCAAGGTCCTACAAGCCCAACTTAGATACAAGGAGCTTTAACCAAGTGCTGTTTTCAGACTGTGTATCCGGATCCGTGCTTTTAATAGATACAGATTACACCATCACCCCAGATGTTGATTCACAAGTATGTACCACAGCCGGAGAACAAAGGGGGTGTTACAAGACAAAAACAGTAGGTGGCAGTGCACTGGGAATTATGTAGCTGGCCAACAAATGCCGAAGCGACAAAGCCTTACATCATCAAACGAGTGACCGGTCTGTTCGTTTGTCTACAACGGGAGCAATACAGGTAATATACCCGTTTGAGGCATAGAAAAGAAGAGTGACCTTTATTGTTCCTGATATATCACCAGGCAGTTTGGTCAATAAGGCGACTCTATAGTCTTGTGCTGATTAGGTCACTTCAGTTAGGAGAGTGGTGACATCGCTTCCGGTCTTGGGTACAGATTGCTTTCATTCTGCAACATTCAGTATTAGAATCCACCCAAGTCCGTAGCCAAGACTACCTTCTCAGGTGGACCCACATATGGTAGTTGCTTGTACATTTGCACTCACATTGATAAAACGGAGTGGACTTTGCAGTCCAAAGTACTCTTATACAGACTTAGATACCCAGTCTGAAAACGGCCTTGGTAGCCTACAGACAGACCTGCTGGAGCCCTGGATTGCAACAAATGTCAAGCTGCATAGAATAAGGTGCAGGAGTAGAGCATGCAGTGTGGGATCCACTGAACTGCCGCTGAACCCATATCTTGGCCACTAAAGTATGAGAATTAGCATGAATACGCCTCCAAGGTCTATCACTTATCAGTTTTGTAATCTCTGATCATAAGAGACGGGGAAGAGTGTAGAGTGGTGAGAGTTTAGTGTGTGAGGTATAAACAAGACCACATAAAAAAAAAAAATACAGACTGCTGAGGGGGTATAGAGTCTAAAACTACCGGGGGAGAGAGTTTAAGACAAGGCCACGCAGTCCAAGGGCAAGGGTGGTAGCTGTAAAACCCAGCGGAGATAAGATCAGAAATCCACCTCAGCATGACGTCCCTTCATCATAGGATAATCCTCAGACATGAAAAGGCCAGCCCATCTCAAATCTGAAGGAAATCTCTATTCCCCAGATTCTTCAGCCGTCTAATGCCACAGCGACACGCCCTTCACGCATCTGCCCACACTCTCCTGAACGCTGTGTACGTTAGATAAGGGCGAGGTATTGCATATGGTTTGTTCTCATGTGGGCCGCACCTATTTTACAACCAACAGGTTTACAAAGTCCCCTGCTCTTTTCAAGAGAAATGTTGGTCAAACACTTTATGACAGTTTGCTTTCAAAGTGAAAGTAGTCAGCTCTAATAAATATTTACATTACGTCCCTGTTTATTTCTGCCTTTTGAAGGAACATTGAAAAGAAGATTAATTTGTAATTCAAAACTAGCACTGAGCCTGACATACGCATATATACAAGTTGTTTGTGTATGATAGTTTAGTCGTGTTTAGTGTTGTTTCTATTTGTAGGCTGCAAACAGGAGGCATGGGATTGCTTGTTGCTTGTGAGGATTATGGTTTTATTCAAAATGATAATGGCAGAAGTCAGTAATCCAATGCAAACGGAACAAAAGAGAACGGGTTTGGGTTCAAATTCATTTGACCTCAAAAACACTGCCACACTCGCTAAAATGTAGTATGTGGTGCCAGGAGACAAGATAATTTTAATGACATGAGGAAAAACTGTGCAATAGTAAATCGCATAGGAGAAAAAAAAACCTTAAAGAACAACAATATTTCAGTTCCTCACTTTCTCATTTGGCCAGAGACTATTTTACTGGATCCAGAAATACAGAGTGGATGATACTGCAAAGTTTCATTTCCAGAGCAGGCAGACTATTATGCAAAAAAAAAAAAAAAGGAAGAGGGAAAAAAAACTGATAGAAATGCATTCCGTGTTTGTTTGGGTTTTTTTTTTTCTCTCTTCTGTTTTCCTTGTAATACAGAGTGTGAGCTTGCATTCGGCTTTTGGGATTGTTTTGCAGAAACCTGAAACACTAACCTGACCTGAATGAGAAATGTCTCCTATTCACTTGCCCAGAAAAGAGCATCTATGATGAAGAAGTGTGGTACACTTGTCTTTTTCACCCTTGTGGGGAGCAGGAGAAAACATTTATCACTACTCTCCTTTGCACAGATAAGGTGTCTCTATTTATTCAGAGTGGAAAAGATAAACTCTGAATGAAACATTGTGGGGCAGAGAGTGAGAGGAAGGAGCAAGAGAGAGGTAGAGGAGAGAAGGGAAGGGAAGGACAAGGAAGTAGCCTGGTTTTCAATGGCTTGTGTGTGTCCATGTGAGCAGATGGCGGCTATTGGGAAACCATCCCTGCTCAGTCAGGAGACTAGAAGCTGATCCCAATCTCGATCCCCCCTCCAGCGACGACTACAACCAGCAGTGACAGTGGCAGCCTATCCTGCCTTCACGGGCCTTTTGCCTAGACTAATCCATTCCCACTATGAGACAGTTTGTATAATGTAATTTAATGGCACTAATCCCCAGGAGATGAAGCGTCCTATGTACAGTACGTCTGTGCACGTGGGGCGGAAGATGTGGATAAAAGGACGATTTAGAAAGACAAGGCAGTACAGTGGTCTGCTGAGGGCAGCGCCAGGGACTGAGAGATACAGACCGATAGAACTGCACAGGAGATTCAACAGGGACATGAATAGAGCTTCTGTCCCCCGAGTTCTCCTCACAAGACAGACAAGAAGAAAAAAAAAAAAAAAAGAAAAACAAATAGGAAGCACTGCTCACAACAACTTCTGTCCCCTCAGCTGTTGATGCACAGCCAACTATCCAGAGGTGAGGGAAGCAGCTCGTGCCCGGTTTCTCACTGACATTATTTGTAGAAATTGTTGAGTGGACAGACGGGTCCTTGTGAGGTGACCGGACAGATGCTGTGGCTGCAATGGTCCTGATGAAATAAATGCATGCTCTCGGGATGGGCGTGGGGAGGAGGGGGGCTTTTTTTTTTTCTCTCTCCCCTCTTCACACTCCCACTACACAGCTGCTGAGTTTCACAGAACAAGTTTGTACCCCGCAAAGACTACAACAGTACCTTGAAGCACTTCCAACTATTTCACTATGTGCTGGAGACTACAGGAACACGGGCGCCTTATTCTGCACAGAAGCAGCCCCTGCGTGTTTGTTGTCAAACTATTTCAAGATTAAGATGGCACGCCTTGTTTAGTCGTTTATTATTTATGGGGGGTGGGGGTTGAAAAGCTCCCGATTGCCTAAACCACAGCTGTAAATGAAACGGTGTCTCCACTGAATGAACGGCGGTGTTATTAAGAGGGCACGGAACGGAGTTCTCCAATGCCACATCGGTATAGGGCGTATAATAAGACTATCAAAACTTGACGCTCACGTTTAACGGGCTTTGGAATGGACCTGGACAGTGTATTACACCCGACAAACCCACTTGATCAAGATACACCAGCTTTCCCCGGAACTCACCTTGAGAGGAAAAGAACGAGGAGAGGAGTTGCACAAACGCGTACCGTCCCGGTATTGAAGAACTCCTCTAATGAAATTACTCACACCAAAAAAAAAAAAAAAAAGAGAGAGAGAGAGAAGTCCGTCAATAAGTTCACATTTTACTCACCTCACGCGTCAAGTGAGGGTTTGAGAAAGGCACTATTCCGTGTGGAAAAGCGGGCTACCGGAGGGTTTGACTCAATTGTCAATTCCTGCTGAAAGGCGACACGGGCAACTCCTAAACAAAAGAGTCTCTCGCTTATCGGGGACTTTCTCCACGCCCAGGTGCCGAGTCACATGGTAATTCCAGGTGTGAGTATTCGTGTGTCTGTGTGTGTGCGTAAATTACGCGTGTGCGTCTCCGGGAACCGCGGCGTAGTTTGGCAGCAACACACCTGTGGGATCCGCTCGCGCGTTCTCCGTGACTGTCATTGCATTGGAAACGGGAGGTTTGTGGGGAGGGGAAAAAAAAGAGAGGAAAGGGGAGGGAGAGAGAGAGAGAGAGAGGGAGGGAGGGAGAGAGAGACGCGCACTGAAGGAGGACAGGCGCGAACGGGCACGGAGAGGAATTATTCCCCTCCCACTTTAGACTCACCACCGGCACCGAGGAGACAACAAACGTCAAAGTGGTAGGCTTTTGAAGGAAGGGGGAGAGGAGGGAGGAGAGAGGGGAGGGGGAAGGGAACAAGTTGTATCGTCTGTTCGCCGACGCGCTCAGATATTTCCGCGAGTAAACGGGAGAAGCGGAACAACAGCCAGACGCGGAGGTTCCCAAATGTGGTCCAGACAAGGACCTCAGGGGCTGGACCCGGGTCAGGACAGGAGGAATTCCATAAATGAGTTAAAAGTGTGTCCTAAAGCAGCAGGACTCCCCCCATCTTCATCAGTCTATAAAAAGTCTCTTTATATCGACAATAACATTCTTTTTCTTTTTTTTTCTTTTCTTTTCATGCCATGTCACTATCCTTTTCGCTTTCATAGAAAGACATTTAATTGTTATTGTTGATTTGTATAACAAAGCAAAGTTTTCAGGTCCATATTTACCAAAACAATCCTGTATTTGCAACAATCTAATTCCCAGAAAGACTCTAGTGACATTTCGTCCACATTTACCACATTCCAGTGAGATTTATAGCCTGTGAATTTAGCAGTGAAAGTTGGATTTTTTTTTCTATATTTTATTCACTGGTCATGTAGATCTTCTTGAAGTGAAAAACAGAATAGATCTTTATTGTCACTGTCACCCATTGTCACCATGAAAAATCAGTTTAGCAACTCAAAGCATTTAGACATTAAGAAGTTCAAAGTAAATGCAAAACTGAATTCAGCAAAAAAAAAAAACACTTCTCAGCAAAATATATCATGAATTTGTGTGTAATAACAAGTCAAACACATCAGCTGTTATTTATCAAACTCTGTTGGTTTTACTGGTGAATCAGTGCTACAGAAGATGACAGGGTTTCCATGTTCGTTGCAGCGACTCTGGACATGCACGTGGATCATTTTTCATGCCACTGAAAAGCTGAGAAACTGCATTATTATCTGAATTATTTATGTTTTAGGATTAATGGTTAGGAAGTCATTAAACATTTCAGATCGGTAGATGCTTTTGGTGACTAATTGTTGTGTTTGTACCTGAAGGTTCAAACTCTATATAACAAATTGTTGCTGCAATTTTTGTCTTATTTTGCTGGATTTCTTCTTCAACCCCAGTATCACCATTTTGTTATCGCAGTGGAATCCTCAGCATTGCCCAAAACGTGTAGCCAAATATGAGTAAATCCTGCATGTAACTACCTCTAACAGCTTTAAACTGCACTAATCCAGCATTTTTTCTATATCAAACGTTGGTGAATTGATCCCTTAAGGTTTAAATCATTACAGTAATTCCGCTGTTTTTGTCTCATAACTCTAACTTTTATGTCAAACCGCTGCAGTTATGTAAATGATAATCTATTGTTCTTTCCACACTGTAAATTGTTACTCATTCAAAAGCTCACCTAGGGGCAATAACTGGGAATTAGCTCTATAAACTCTATTGCAAGTCATCTGTTATATTTTAATCGACTGGAGTGTGATGATGTTAATTGCACTTTTGCTTCAAAAAAACAACAGCAACGAGAGTAATTTAAGACAGAAATAAACCGGTGGCATTTCACGCAAATGAATACAGATTAGTGTGAAAAGGGATTCCAGGGCCATTGCTTGGTTTAAAAATACTTTCAAAAGCATCCACTTCTCATTTATTTACATTGCTCTGAGCCCCATTTTGACTATGTCCCTACGAGAGCCACATTAGAAGTCATTATAACACAAATTATTGGTCTGCTCACTGTACCTTGAATGCTGAATCGTTCGTCACATAATGTGTAATTTTGCAGCTCTTTGAACTGCTGGAGCTCTGCAAAGTGAAACATTATGTTGTTGCCTCGTGAATACGTAAGAACCACCGATTCAGCCATTTTTTTTTCCCCCTCAGTCATTTCCTGTAAGAAACATTCTTGACACGTTCATGTATGGGTGAAAAGTTAAGTACTTTGATTTCAGATGGGCTCCATATGTGTGTAAGTGCTACTCAAGTCTGATTGGGACTATCATCAATCCAAGATGTCACATGAATAGCATATTTTTGCCAGAGAGCCTTGAGTTGTGCAGCTCTATAAGCACCCCCACCCCCGTACGCCCGCAGGATTATTTTTAAGAGTGATTTTTAAGCATTTATATGAGGCTGTATGTTCGGGGACATGTGCTCCCTTTGCCCGGTGAGCCCCTGGAGGAGAGGACTAAGAAACTGGTGTGTGGGTGTGAGTCGGTCCCCAACTGCTGACACAGGCACAAAGCTGGCAGAGATTCACAGAGCGAGATGGGGAGATGGCCTTCACAGGTCCTCACGTTGACTGATGAGATCAAGGAGAAAGTAGGCCAAGCCAGACAAGTGTCAGGCAAACGGACACCCAGAGACATAGCGAGGAGAGGCAAATATTCCCCCAATAACAAACAGAGCTGGGAGAGCAGAGAATGACTGCATGGGTAGAGAAGCTTGTTTTGGGTCTGAGTTCAAAATGTCCAAACCTGTTTGTCTAGAGAGTAATGAGGCTGCTGAGTCTGGGAACATGGTAGCCCAGGGGATGTGGGTAGCCCAGGAAAGTCCCGGACTAAGCTCTTTAAATTCACCAAAGTGGAATGGAAAGTTCACTTTGTTCCACTAGATAGCCTGACTGTGATGACATTTTGATCAATGCACCTATACCTTCCTGCAGCTCGCCTTTATGTTGCTTGAATAGTGATGATCTGTTATCATGCTGGTGTCAAACGCTACCATTTGTCACAAGGTGTCCCTCAGCTGGTCCGGGCTGTACATTTCTGACTATTAACACATTATACAACGTCATTTATTATAAGGCATCTCGGTTGTCCGTGATGTAGTGGTTAGAACAGATTCAAGGTTCGGTGTTGTTAAGTTTCCCATGTGGATAGATTGCCCTCTGTCGACGGAAGTTGAAATGGTTTCACCGACGGTTAAATAATTTATTCGGATAAACCTGTGAGGTTGCAATTTTTCACTTCCACTTATTTAATGTGTATTCAGTTAACGTGGAAGAATATATATGGTAATACAATGCAAATTAATTATCACCTTAAGTAAAGAGTTTACACAAAATGAGATTTGCATTACTGGCACCGGCACACACACACACACACACACATATACACTGTATACGTGTGTGTTCAAATCTCATTTTGAGTAAATTATAGAATTATATATGTATGTATGTATGTGTG
>JAPTHA010000024.1:21645965-21659371 GCA_029814585.1 Gymnapogon annona
GCTCTTTGGCCAATGATGTTATAAGGCCTCTTTGCCTTCGTTTCTGCACGTTGAAGCCAGCCTCATCCAGGAAGAGGTACTCATATCTGTACTGCATATTGTATCTAGAATTTCCCCTTGTGGCTTTTGCTCGCTTGTGGGACAATAAAGGTATATCTATCATGAGGTCTGGCAATCAAGTCCAATTGTAATATCCTCTGTGAAAGTTTGAAAGTGCACGGGTGTTCAGAACAACAGTCAATCAGCTAGCACAGTATTGTCCAAACTTGCTTTTATACATGTGGTCGCAGCATTAGCAACAAGTGTCTTCATTTTTATCTTCAAACTTTTGCTTTTAAAGTTGGTGTATTTACACCATCAGATTTGAGGCTACCATTAGCCATGTACTACACATGTTATGTCACTGGGTAATGCATCGTCTTTTTCTATTCTGTGATGCATTGTTTGTCTTATATATACCTTTATTAGTCCCACTTGAGGTAATTTCAGGTTACACAGCACACACAAAACACACACGACACTCCGAAAATTCGAACAAGTCCTAATCCTATCTAAAGCACAAATACAAATAAAGAAAAGAACAGATTGTATAACTATAAATAAAGAAAATGAACAGATTGAATTGCAACAAAATCAAGAAAGTGTCATTATCACTGGTCAGTTACTGTTATAACACCTGACAGCTGCAGGAAGGAACGCCCTGCGATACATTTCCCTCACACACTTGGGTGTCTCAATCTGTCACTAAAAGAACTCCTCATTGCAGTCAGTGTGTGTTTGAGGGGGTGGGAGTCTTTGAGCAAGATGGAGGCCAACTTGGCCGTCTTGCAGATATTTCAAACTAAAGGTCAGTGCAAACTGATGAACAGCCTTTAGTTTGAACTAAATTATGTTTTAAGGTCAATGTATTTGTCGATTACAATGATTTCTGGGCAGAAATGACTAAATTATTGAAAGCAACTAATGCAGAGGACACGTACTTAGGTCAGATCAGACCCACAGACAGTACACTTGTTGTTCTCACAGGACTGCAGTACTCAACCTGTAGGTGTAAAATGAGAAAACACTGACAGAATTTTGCTTTTATTACTTTTATTTTGGAAAGTTCTTGAATGCAATGGCCTTTACTGTGAAGTTTAGTGAAAATGAATGAACTTGGTGGATTAATTGAAGGATTTCAGTACTCACTCAGCACTGAAGCCTTCCACTTAAAAGTGAATCCAGGCCATCTGTCCCTATTTGTACATTTTAGAGACATCACAGCCAGTGTTAAAGATCAGAGATAAGATAAGATAAGTCATATAGTGACTGCAGGTGAGTGTAGATGAAGTCATGTACCAGAAGGCATTTGGAACAATCAAATCAAAACCACCACGAGGTACCCACAGACTTAATTACTTTCTAAATAAAGTATAAAGCATATTTCTCACACATATGTGCATCATTGTGTAATCTAGTTATCTTCTTCAAGACAAAAAAATCATAGCTGTTTTTGTTTTTGTTTTTTTTGTTTTTTTACATTATTGCTGTGTTAGCTTAGCTCTGTTTCATCCCGGCTGGATAACTCAGTTGGTAAAGCACCGGGCTGGTACATAGAGGATACCGGGTTCCATCCCTGGTAAGAGCGTCCAGTGGGTTGTTTCAGGAAGGGCATCTGGCGTAAAAACTCCTGCTAAATCAAATAAGCGAATTGAATTTGCTGTGGTGACGCCGGAAGGGAAATGGCCGAAAGAAATCTTAGCTCAGTTTTGAGATTGAAAACAGTCACATTAAAACAAAAAAAAAAATCTGTTTAGTATCGACCAATTTAGTCTGAACTGTGGATTAAGAAACAAAGATTAAGACATCCCGTAATAATTTTATATCTTCATAAACCTTATAACCTGTCACCCGTTTAGAAGGAACATTGCCATTTAAAACTTCCTTCTTCTCATTTAGAGCTGTGTCCAGAGGAGAAAACAACAGCGTTTTCAGCTTTTATTACTGTCACTTTCACTAAAATTAAAGTTTTTCTTGTCAGTTGTTATCTCATGTGGTTACTTTCAGAGTTTTGCTCACCATCACCATCACTGACAGAATGACTCACTACTCTGTCTACTGGTCACAGAAAACCCTTCAGTCCAAATGGGTCCAGTTCCAATTTCAGAGGTCTTTATTCTAATCCACAGGTATCAGACATGCAGATCATTGGTCAAAACCAGTGCCAAAACATCCAATCCAGGTTGAATGTGTGAAATGCAAAAATTACACCTGTGTCAAAATCATTTTCTTTCGGGTTCAAACATACAGAATAATTTGATCACAAGTAAAAACAAACAAAAAAACTATCATAATAACCTACGAAAAGTTGAAAACCACGTTTCTCTTTTTTCACTTAAACAAATTACAATTACATGAAGATATATTTATTTTTACAAATTATCCTTTCACACAAAAATAACCTTATATACATATATGAACAACAAGAAATGTCTTAAAAAAATAAATATAGGAAAATAAGCGAGTGAATGAATGTTGTCTGTTTTACGTATTCATAGATCCACTGTGATCTGTAAGCCATAATGCACATGTATAAATGATTTGCCCGAGGCCTAATTTTTGTAAAAAAAAAAAAATATATTTTTCTGATAAAATGTCAGGTTGTTCATGTTATTCAGATTTTTAAGGACACTTTGTAGATGTAAGCATTTTGATAATGTAATTTTAACTTTTTCTGATGTTATAATTGTACTGGTCTGGTTACTTCAGATTAGATTGAGCTGAATGTGGCCCCTGAATTTAAACAAGTTTGACAGCCCTGTTTTAAACACACAGTGATGTTTTTAATGTTAGAGAGTAGAAATACTACATATAACCCTTCTACAGTCATTTGGTTAATTTTGGCTCTAACGATGAAATGCAACAGCTTGATCTATTTTGTATAATTCATTATTTACAACATCAACAGGATGGGCATGAGTTCAGTAGCTGACCTGTTCACTTTAGACTGTGAAGGATAATTTAACCCAAGAACAAACACACATCAACCAGTATCCCATCTCACTGTGCGGATCAGTTTTTCTTGCCTCAGGGTCAGGGAGTCTTTCTGATAACTTCTTTAAAGGTCTTAAACCTTGAAATAATTCATTAACAGGCTGGGGGATTTCCTGTCACAGTCACTAGAGTAATTGTAAGCGTGACCAGTTACAGACAGTGCTTTTGAACAAAGCTGAGTAGTAGGAGGGTGAAAAGGAAGGAGGATCACAGTATGGCACCTTTTGACATAACATTTAGCTTTATTAATGGAATCTGGGTGTTTAACATTTGTCTCTCTGACATGTTTACCCCCAGCCATGAGCGATGTGTGGCCAACAGATGCTGGGTCAACCTACCTCTGTGAAACAATGAACGTGCAACGAAGTACAACTCATCACTCAGCTGAACCAACAGTCAACTGCTTTATTAATGTGTCAGTTATTTTAATTCTTCCCATGTTTTTATATGAGTGATAAAAGACCGCCCTTACTGTCACAGCTGATTAAAGCCCCTCCTGGTTGGAGTGAGTAGTGTGGTAAGCACAATATTTCAGGGGATAAATAGTCTTGAGAAGTAAGACAAGCTAAACAATTTAATCAGCCCTCAGTTTCTTTGACTCCATTATCAGAATCAGAATTGCCTTTATTGTCATTGTATACACATACAATTTGAGTTGTATACGCAACGAAATTTCAGTTACTACTCCAAGGTGCTTCAGTGTAATAGATGAGACAATAAATATGGATTAAAAAATGGGATTATAGATTTTTGCAAGATAATTTAGAAGCACTTGGGGCTTGCCGTCTCTCTAATCAACAAAAAAGAGAAGAAAATAGCATTTGTCTTCATTTTGAAATGGATTTGCTCTTAAATACGTACAAATGTTCCTTTTGACAAAACATGCACTCACTCTTATGAAATTATAAAGAAGATAGAATTGAAGCAGTATACCATATGATGGGTTTAATTTTAGGTCCACTTGTGTTAAGGAGCTTTGGAAAGATTGTTGCTGCATTGGTTACTAATGTGGCAGCTCTGTTCCTCTGCCAAAGATATTTTAGTTTATGATGCAAAATCAGATGCAGTGGTTTCCATGAAAGTAAGAGGAGGAATAGTGTTGGACAGGGATGATCCCAATATATTTTAAAAACAAATCCATGACTGGACACTGTACTTTTGATTTAATTATATAAATGCTAAATCGACTGCATGTATATAGTGCTTTTCTACACGTTATGGTACTCAAAGCACTTTACACTGACTCACATATACCCACTAACACACCAGTGGTCGGCTCCTACACCATGCCAGGCCCCACGGGGAGCAATGTAGGATTCAGTGTCTTGCTCAAGGCCACTTCGACATGTGGACAGTCGGAGCCAGGATTTAGTCCTGACGCAATAATCAATAAACCGAGTAATCGTACGATAATGAAAAATGAGCTCGATAACTTTGGCGGGCGAAATAATTTTTAATTAAACCAAGACACTGGAAACTGAGTTAAAATCGCTGTATCTGTGGCGACGGACTCCTAAACCATCCTCTGTGGAACGAAGAGTGGACCATCCTGTCAGTCACTTTCTCTGTGTGTGGGGGCGGGGCCCAGAAGTGTAGCGAGAGGAGCAAAGGGAGAGATTTGGAGAAAATAACATAGGTTTCTAAGACGAAAGCAACAGCTGACATGTAGAAACGCTCTGGATTCAAGACAAGACTCAATGAGCCACTGTCAACATGTGTTTGAAAAGAGTTCACACTAAATGCAGACTTTACGGTAGACGTAACACGGCAAACACGTACCTTCACCTCAAACACACGCACCCATTATAGCTTTCCCAGCTGGGGGAGGGGGGGCAGTGGACGTGGTCCCGGCAGACGGACCACCATCACCGTTTATGAAGCAAACAGTGTCAAAGGCTAGACTTAGACTTCCTTTATTGTCATTACACACACACACACAATGAATCTGGTAACGAAATGTCATAGATTGTCAGCTGATAACACAAATAAATATGGAAATATAAAAGTGCACAGTTGCTGAAATGAATCCAAAGCCGAGAGAGTAACTGCAGTGTAAATATGACAACACACACAGTCAATAATAAATAAGAATAAATAAGATGAACAATGTTACAATGTAAACAGTACTATAAACAGTGAAATACCGCACATCAGTGTAAACAGTACTATGAACAGTGCACTCACAGACAGTGGAGTTCACTACACACACACACACACACACACACACACCTTTAACACCATCCAAAAGACACACACCTTTAACACCGTCCAAAAGACACACATTTATTTTTTTTTTATTATTTATTTTTGATATTTACAATGTCTTTTTCCCATAATATAAGTCCAATTTGAAATATTCTTAAGAAGCAAATGTTTATTTATCTTTAATAGGGCGTACTTACATTATTATACCATTATTATATTAGTTGAAAAAATGGTATCATAACAGCAATTTTATTGTAATAATTCCTGGGACAATTTATCGCCCAGAAAAATTTGTTATCGTGACAGGCCTACCAGGATTTGAACTGCCGACCTTTCAGCCATTGGACAACCCACTCTACCAACTGTGTGACAGCCACCCAAATTACAGGCCTGTGGGGCCTTGGCAGATGTATGTCCTCATGGATATTATTCGTGTATCATATAACTTTATAGGTCATCTATTGGGATGTAAAACAGCATGAAAATGTACGACGGACAGCAACTCAACCCTAAATTGATCCCAGTGGAGCCTGACAGCAGCCAGTGTATGAATGTGAGTGTGATGGGTGAGTGGGCCATTGTAAAGCGCTTTGGGCACCATAAATATGTAGAAAAGTGATATTTACCATAAATGCAAAAATAGCATATAACATTATGATTGCTATTTGGTAGTAGCATCTCAGAAAATACAAACAATTAAATTCACTTCAGTTTTTTATCATCACATGAGTGCATGAGAACATTGTGTTTAACAAGAACCTTTCACTCTTTTATTATTATTATTATTTATCTAAAGATTTTTATTTACTGATAGATATTTTTAAGGCCTGCATTCATCTCTTTGCAATCTACAACCTCACCACTACAGGCTTCAAGGCTGTTGTTCCATAAAATGTCAAGTAGATTTAAAGATAAGTTAAGAGAAGTAACAACAAGAGTAGAATAGATTATATTACGAGTAACTAATACACAGAGTAGAAGAAGCAGAACTGTAGATGTTTTTCTGTCTTAAATGGTTAAATGAGTATTTCTGTGGATGACAGTCTTATTGAACCAGACCAGGGGTCGGCAACCCGTGGTTCCAGAGCCGCATGCGGCTCTTTCACCCCCTCCTTGTGGCTCCCTGGAGCATTTTCAAACATATATGAAAATGGAAAAAATTGGTGGGGGGATATATTTTTAATATTTTTTATATGGTTTCTGTAGGAGGACAAAGTTGACACAAACATTCTTAACATTTTCCAATGCTGTAAAAATGTTTACAGTAAATATAAAATTTCAACATTTCCGTCAACGAAGAGTTGCGTCATAACCTGCGACACACGCTTCAGGGCGGTGTGGTGCATCTGGCTGTTGTAAGCAAACCAGCAGGTGTGTCATGGACCATGGATCCCAAAGGGAGAAAGCCAAAGATAGCTGATGAGAACAGAGGGTTCAAGGAAGAAGTTGTCAAATAACAAAAAGAGTCATTTATGAAGACATTTCCAGAGAAGGCATCCTACATTTGCAGCCGACCACCGAGTGGAGGGACAGAACAAGTACGATTACAGGACTTCTGGAGAAGTTAGAGGAGCAAAGATACATTTAAGAAGTGGAGTGCATCTCCACACTCCACTACTGCTGAGAGTTTTGTTGCACCCCGATGTGGAAATAAAGTCAAAATGAGCAGAAATGATGAACACAAATATGCCAACAGTCACAAGATGGTTTCACGAAAATAGTACCTATTTTGAGTACCTATTTTCGGACTTCAAAAACAAAACCGAGGTAATACAGAAAATGAAAGACATGCGTCTCTTCGCAAATGGAAACATCACCAATCAGCAAATCACAGACATGAATTCAGCTGCAGTAACTCAACTGTCTGTGATGAGTCTGATATGATTGATATCGGACAGACAGCGCTGTTCTGCAGCTAAGTAACTCTGATTGTATTGTTATTGAGGTTCGAGGACTGTGGTTTTCCTTAAATAATGACACAAAAAACTGATTTCTTGTTTGTATTTCTATAATTTCACCGACAACAAAACATAACACATTAAAATTGTAATGAATGTTAAACATAAAACACCAAATATCAAATAGCGCCGTTAAAGTAACAATCATTTCGTTAGTGTAATGGTACACTAACGCAGCACACTTAGTCATTTTGATAGTATGCTAATATAGTTCATTTACACTTATAGCCTCTGTTCCCTTCACATAAGGCTTATATAAGGATTTTTTTCTTTTGCGGCTCCAGAGAGATTTTCTCTTGTTATTTTGGTCCAATATGGCTATTTGAACATTTTAGGTTGATGACCCCTGAACCAGACTATTTATCAGAATATCGGGGAAACGGATTAAACAGCTTAAAACTTCAAAATGCACATGAAATACATTTAATGAAACACAGAGGTGGAGTAAAAGTTTTGGTAAATCACAGGTGTTTTCGATTTATGGCAGCTATGTTTTATGAACATTTTCATTTTAGGTCAGAAAGTACAATAAAAAAATCGGAACAATCCAACCAACAATTCTACAAAAAGTAACTTATACTTATACCTATTTTCAAAACTTTTCTTGAATTCCAGTACAGTATTTTTTGTAACCCTGCTGATGGATTACACATGAATGGACAGCTCATTAACCTCCTTGGCAGAGGTAACCAAAATGAAAAATGAGCAACAAAAAGCTAAAAAAAAAGCATCAACTGCCATACGTCCTTTTTGTATTACCACTATGCCAAGAATATTTAATTGGTTTTCATGTAGCTGATTAGCTTTTGATGCAGAAATCGGTATCTTTTACACTTATGGATTTGAACAGTTATTCCTGAAATAAATTATGTCTAAATGCATTTCTAATAATGATAATATAAAAAAAACCAGACAATCCAGAGTAGGTATGTACTAATTAAGTTAATGAAATCACAGTGGAAGATGCTGTTGGAGTGTAATAATGATCCCAATTATCACTTTGAAACACAGGAGCTGTGTTAATGTTTCTCAAATGATCACTGAGACATTGGATATGGAGGAAGCAAATTATTACGCAGCACTTTACCTGACTCAAGGCTGTCATATGAACCCTACGCAGGTTAATTGCTTGCTCGCCAGGGGAAAGCTGGACGGTGTTTATTTGAGCTGAAAATGCATTTCATAAGTAAACAAAACCAACAATTGAATTGCCCCCAGGATTATTCACCCAAGGCATGGTTATGAAAATAGTTAATAGGTAAACAAACTGAATAATTGGATTAGTTCATAGGTTGAGTGACTTGAGGCAGCCGTATACATGAGCCGATTTGCTTGATCAACGTGGGAGCATTTCACCGCTGACAGTGATCTTAACTCCCTGGATTGTTAGTTTAATCAAACATCAATACAGTGGATTACTGAGGCCTCACAGTACATTTACTCACCCTTTTGAATTCCGTACCTTATGTCTTATATACACACACAAGCTTAGAACATGCATAGGCTCATCACAATTATTACATGACATAACAACTATGGCAATTATTTTGTGCTAACTGCTGCTCTGTTTTGCATAATCATGATAAGCATCTCCATGCAGCTGGATGAAACAAATACTAATGTTACATTTCCATCACTCTCTCTCCATCATTTGCTGCTATTTGAGATTCGACTGGTGTGCTTTAATGATTCCAGCTCGATGCATGCCCTTCATCTCGAGGCATTCTTCTATTGGAACATGGTACGATCAGTAATTTTTTGCTACAATTGGCCTTTTTTATTTTATTTCACTTTTTTCACGTTATTTTAAATGGCTAGATGCTCCAATGTATTATTTGTTTTCAATTTTCATCTCAGGATGAATGATTGTTACTTCAGCATTAACTAAATGTTGTCATTATTTTCATGTGACTTGACAGACATTTTTCATGATTGGCTGAAGAAAGATTCTCAGGAGAATGCTGAGAATGACTGGCAGTCCAGCTCTGAATTTACTTCCCGTTATGTGACGTTTTTTAGGTTATTGTTCTTGAAGTACCACATTAAATCTGACACTCTGGATGCAAACACCAGATCAGCAAGAAGTTATAAAATAAAGGCACTAGGAAAAAAAAACTCTAACACTTGTAAGGTACTTTAAGGTGATAGGGATGGTCTCCCTGATCTGAACCTGAGTGGTGTTTCGTTATTGGACTTCTGTGCTAGTCGCGGATTGTCCATAACGAACACCATGTTCGAGCACAGGGGTGTCTACAAGTACACATGGCACCAGGACACCCTAGGCTGGAGGTCGATGATCGACTCTGTAGTCATGTCAGCTGATCTCCGGCCGCGTGTCTTGGACACTCGGATGAAGAGAGGGGCTGAGCTGTCCACTGATCACTACCTGGTGGTGAGTTGGATTTGCTGGCCAGGGAAGAACCCAAACTACAACAAGAAATAGCTGAAGAACAATATGGATTTATCAAAGACAAAGGTACAGCTAATGCAATATTTATTCTTAGAAATCTATATGAGCGAACAATAGAAAAGCAAAAAACACTATACCTCTGTTTCATAGACTACGAAAAGGCCTTTGACAAAGTACAGCACCATAAACTGATCGGTACGCTAGAAAATACAGAAATCGATGGCAAAGATATCAGACTAATAAAGAAGTTATATTAGCACCAACATGCAGCAGCGGATATAAATAACAATAAAACTGAATGGAAAACAATCAACAGGGGTGTGCGTCAAGGTTGTGTATTATCACAAATTTTATTCTCTTTATATGGAGAGATAATAATGAGAAGCATATCAGAGCTGGATGGAATAAGGGTGGGAGGAGTTAACGTTAACAATATAAGATATGCAGACGACACTGTACTAATAGCAGACTCAGAGGAAAAGCTCCAAAACCTTGTAACAGAAATAAATAGTGAAAAGTGAAGAATATGGTTTGAGAATAAATAGAAAGAAAACCAAAATAATGGTAATAGCAAAGAAGGAAGCACCAATATGTAGCCTAAAAATCAACAACGAAAATATTAAACAAGTAAACTCATTTAAATACTTAGGCAGTTTAATAACATCAAATGGGAAATGCATCAAAGAAATAAAAACAAGGATTGGTATTCCAAAATCTAGTTTCCAGAAAATGAGAAAGTTACTGTGCAATATCAAAATTAACATTAAAACAAGAATAAGGGCTGTAAAAGCATACATATGATCAACCTTAACATATGGATGTGAATCTTGGACTATCAACAAGGAGGCAATAGACAAACTAGAAGCATTTGAAATATGGCTACTACGCAGAATGTTACGGATACCATGGGCAGCAAGAAAAACCTATATCGCAGTACTACAACAAGCAGGAACAACAAGCAGGAACAACAAGGGAACTAATGACCACAATCAAAAAACAACAATTTAAATTTTTGGGGCACTGGTCAAGAAAACATAAATTTGAAAACCTGTACATAACTGGGAGCATAGAAGGGAAAAGAGCAAGAGGAAGGCAAAGACACGCATACCTAGCAAGAATAATAGAAAACAACCAACTACAGTATCGACCGACACAGCTCATCCAGTTGACTGAGGACCGAACAAGGTGGAGGACCATGATCACCCAAGTTACATGACATGGCACTTCGGTAAAGGGGATCTGCTGACCTCAACTGGGGATGTCGTCGGGCAGTGCAAGGAATACTTTGAGGCTGGTTGCTCGGAGATGGACTCATCCATTACCCAAGCTGAAGTCACCGAGGTTGTTGGAAAGCTCCTCGGTGACAAGGCACTGGGTGTGGATGAGATCCACCCTGGGTACCTCAAGTCTGTGGATGTGTAGGGACTGTCAGGGACGTTCGAGGACAGTGGCTCAGGACTTGCTCAGGACTTCGTGGTCCCTCTTTTTAAGAAGGGGGATCGGAGGGTGTACTCCAACTATAGGGGATCATACTCCATAGCCTCCCTGGGAATGTTTCTTCCAGTACTGGAGGTACTGGAGAGGAGGATCCGGCCGTTTGTCGAACCTCGGATACAGGAGGAACAATGCAGGTTGTGGAACACTGGACCAGCTCTATACTCTCCACAGGGTGCTCGAGGGTTCATGGGAGTTCGTCCAACCAGTCCACATATGTTTTGTGTATCTGGAGAATGCGTTCAACCTATTCACGTGGGGCATCCTGTGTGGGGTGCTTAGGGAGCATGGAGTCCAGGGCCCTTTGCTAAGGGATGTCTGGTCCCTATTCTCTCGGAGCAGGAGCTTGGTTCACATTTCCAGCAGTAAGTCGGACCCTTTCCCGGTGTGTGTTGGACTCCGGCAGGTCTGCCCTTTGTCACTGGTTCTGTTCATTACTTATATGACAGAATTTCTAGGTGCAGCCAGGTGTTGGAAGGGGTCTGGTTTGGGGACCTCGGGATCTCATCTCTACTTTTTGCAGATCATGTGGTCCTGTTGGCTCTGTCAGAGCTGGACCTTCAGCATGCACTGGGGCGGTTCACAGCTGAGTATGACGCTGCTGGGATGGGGATCAGCACCTCCAAATACGAGGCCATGGTTCTCGACTGGAGAAAGGTGGTGTGCCCTCTCCAGGTTGCTTGGGAGTCCTTGCCCCAAGAGGAGGAGTTTAAGTATCTTGGGGTCTTCTGAGTGATACAAGCGGCCTAAATGAGTTTCCTCCGCAGGGTGGCCGGGCGCACCCTTAAAGAATGAGTGAGGAGCTCGGTCACCAGGGAGGACCTCGCAGTAGAGCTGTCACTTCTCCACATCGAAAGGAGTCAGCTAAGGTGGCTCGGGCATCTGTTTCAGATGACCCCCAGCCGCCTCCCTAGGGAGGTGTTCCAGGCATGTCCTTCGGGGAGGAGGCCCTGGGGCAGATCCAGGTCACGGTGGAGGGACTATGTTTCCCGGTTGGCTTGGGAACGCCTTGGGGTCCCTCTGGAAGAACTGGAGGAAGTATCTGGGGAGAGGGAAGTCTGGGCATTACTGCTTAGACTGCTGCCCCCGGCGACACGGCCCAGGATAAGAAATAGAAAATGGATGGATGGATGGATGGATGCTTTGATTTGTTTTGTTGCTGAAGTTTATTATTGATGTCATGAAAGTTATTCATCCGATCTGCAGTAACAAGTGGGCAAGAGAAGGTGTGTTATTCTGAGGATTCTTGCATATTGGTGTGGAAAGAACTGTGAAAACATCACACATTGGTGTGGAAAGAAGTGTGGAAGCGTCACACATTATTTTACATATGTCTGTTGTTGCTCTTTGTTACTTTGTGTAATAAACATGCACCCGAGACATCAAATATATTTAGATCATACAGGTGTTGTGCTGTCCTCGCTGCAGTGCAGCAGCTTTAGCTATCCAGCCAGTTAAACTCTGATGCAATGATTAAGAGTCTGTGATCCAGTTAACAGTGTTGTTGTTTACTGAAGGTTCCAACATTACATGACAGAGTGAAAACTGGAACAAAAACAAAGTGTGACTGTTTTAACATTAAGCTCAGCATCACATAAAGTCTGATGAAATACCCCTGTACATATATGTAAATAAAAACGATCTTTTTAAAGTATTTATTATCTTCTCTTTCAATTTAGAACATAACTTAATCTATTACTTATTCAACTTAACAATTAATTTTACTCACAACTTTGCTTCTAGCGTCACTCACGGTAAGAATTCAAACGTAAGAAAACAAACGTTTGCTAACGTTAGCGAGGAGCACAAGCAGGAATCAATGGCTGCGAGGCAGGAAGTGGTATCAAAATCCCTGGAAGTGATATCAAAATAAAAGTCCTATTCTAAATGTGTAATTATAAAGTCTCAACATATATATCGCCCTAATGGCGACACAGGTGTAGATCGATACACTTCAGTGAGTGAAGCCATCATGCTAATGCTCAGGTTCAGAGACTATAACCTGCTGCTGCTATTTCCAATATTATCTTAATATACAGTCTCTACAGTTTATAGCTCTATGCAGAGTCAACGCACGGAAGGCTGCGGGCCCTGACAACATTCCAGGGCGTCTGATCAAGGAGTGTGCTGACCAGCTGTTCCAGGTGTTCACGGACATCTTCAACACATCACTGAACCATGCTGTCGTTCCATCATGCTACAAGTCAGCCTCCATCACCCCGGTTCCAAGTCTTCCTCCATCACATGCCTTAATGACCTTCATCCCGTTGCACTAACATCCACCATCATGAAGTGCTTCGAGCGGG
>JAPTHA010000024.1:21723436-21745406 GCA_029814585.1 Gymnapogon annona
AGTACATGGAAAATGTACCAGTACACCACATTGGTTCAGCTCTATATACCTGAGCAGGGCTTGTAGGACTTAGGTCAGAGGTCGACATATGTCTCTATGGACTCGTGCCCTTCACTTAGTTTTGTCATTGTATCTGTTTTTATTTTAATCTCGTCTCTGATCCTATCATTGGGTTGTCTGTTGTTTCTGATTCTATCATTGTGAGTATTCTGTTTTCTCTGATTATGTCATTGTGTTGTCTGTTGTCTCTGATCCTGTCATTCCGTTTTTGTCATCTGATTCTCAGTGTTGTCTGTTGTCTCTGATCCTGTCGCGTTTCGTCTGTTGTCTCTGATCCTATCATTGTGTATATTCTATTTTCTCTGATCCTGTCAGTGTGTGTGTATTGTCTGTTGTCTCTGATCCTGTCATTCTGTGTATTTTTTGTCATCTCTGATTATGTCATTGTGTTGTCCGTTATCTCTGATCCTGTCGTGTTTCGTCTGTTGTCTCTGATCCTGTTACTGAGTGTTGTGAATGTTGTCTTGTAGTGTATGAATGGAACTGTAATAATGTCTAATGGAGAAAAACAATATCCTCCTCTTGCCTTTGAACCCATTCTGAATGTTTGAACTCTTTGCCTTAAGACAAACAATGCAACGGTGTAATATTATTTACAACAGTACCAACCTATGGCCAAAGGGGGCAGTAACGACTAACGCCCTCACCAACTGCCCCCCCCATACTGTAGGTGTGTTGTGACGGGCTGCTTCTGTTCTGTACAGGTCCATGTTGAGGGCGTGTGCTCCACAGGGAGGGAGGCTCCAGGGTCCGGGTCACTTTGACGAGCTGCCGGCCTACGGGGGAGAGCGTCCCGACTCCGCCCCCTCACGCAGAGGCAGAAAGGTGGTGGAGTACTTCTGGATCCCCACGGACCAGGACTAGTATTTAAGACACGAGTCAAAAAACCCTGCAGCTGACTGAAGAGATGAACAAACCAAAGACGACAAAGAAGCATTTATAGACACTGACCCACTGGAGGTTCCTAGAACCTTTAGTAGTTCTTAGTACCTTTATAGTTCTTACAACCTTATGTAGTTCCTTGAACCTCTTTCCCTGCATTTCCACAACATAGGAACTACAATCATAGTTCTTAGAACCTTTATATTTCCTACTCACAGGCAGGGTCTTTAGTTGTACAGGGACTATATGATGCGTTACTGATTGGTACAGTTCAGGCCACGCCCATTTGTGGTTCTTGCAGTAGAGAGTATTAGGGTGAATATTCTGTGTGAACTTGTGAAGGAACACACACGTCTGGACCATGAACAGATGAAGACTTGTTGATTATGGGATGTATGAGGCTAAATTCACCTTCACTCTGTTGACTAAACACTTTATGGAGATTGTCTTGGACTCATTTGTATTCCGTTCTATATTCTGTACATACAGATCATTGTCCATTCCTGTGTGTTAGTTGTAGTGTTGTAGTACTTTGGAGGATACAAAATAAGATTACATCACAGTGCTCTGTACCATGGTTCTACTGTCTGTGTGAATGTACAACCAAAAAGTTCCCCTGGGGAGAGTAGTTCCTACAACTCAATTACAAGTACACTATAGACACTACCACAACTACAAATGCTAACGGCAACACTAACAGTAACACTACTGCTAACCATAACAGTACGACTAACACTATTAATACCAACAGTACTATTCCTACCTGTAACAATACTATTGTGTGAATGCAGCTGTTGATTCAATAATAAATGGAGTTGTTCTGGTGCTCATGTAGTGGACTTTATTAACATTAAAGCAATAGAGGTGCACAATTATATGGAAACCTTTACAATAGACGATCCAGATCTTTTTAACGTGAACGTGGCTTGTGAGCACAATTTGAATTAAAGGTGGATGTTTGGGGTTTTTTAAAATAATTTTTTTCATTTCCTTGATTTGCAGCGAGAACGTGGATGGAGATTTTCGATTCCTTAATACATGACAGATGTTTAAAAACGTGCCCTTCTGCATTCTCCGTTCCAAATTAAAGGCTCCGCTCAGGAATTTTTGTATAAGATGAAATTCGACAGGTCTGAACCTTCGGATATTAAAATCACACTCTTCTCTTAAATATTAATACTTGTAAATTGTGTGAAGCTTAACGGGGAAAAAAAAAAGGAGAAAAAAAAAGTCTGATTCCCATTCATTTACTGTGCAACGAGGCCAGGACCAACACTTCAGTATTTGTCAGGTTCTTGGATTTAAGTATCCCAGCACACACACAAGAAAAAAAACAAAAAGCTGGTTTAACTAAGAGGTAGAAACACAGGCAACTCTGAAACATTACGGCGGCACGTCAAGGATTACACTGTCAAATATAATGTTTGGAGGAGGACGAGCATCGCAGTCAATCGTAATAAAACAAATAGATGGATGTTGGGGGGGGGGGTTAACCCTAGAACACCGAGCAAATATATTAACATGATTCTCAATGTTGCATTTGTGTGTCATGGGTCATTTTTTGAAGGTGTGGGAACTTCCCTATTATTATCCTACAGGCATGTGTTCAATAGTGAGATTTTTTTTTTGGGAGGGGGGGGCACAAAGCGGCAAATTCATTTCATTTTAGGGGCAACATTACATTCAGGTAAATTTGACCTGAGGTGGGCGGGTAAATCATAAATGATGTCAATGCCAATGTTTTTTAGAGTGAAAAAGACTACATGATGGAATTGTTTAAGTCTAAAATCATCTTTTAAAGTGAACAAACATGAACAAATTGAAAAGAGTGTAATTTTAACAGTGTTCTGCTACAGGTCATGTACAGAATAACCTACAGATCAAAGTGGATCCACAAACACAACTACTGTTACAACTGGACTTCGGTCATTTTGGGTTGTTCATATTTCTTCAGGTTATTTGCATTTTCTACAAAATACTTTGTTTTGCTGTAAATCCACAATATTTAGAGTTATAAGTATTATATTACTACAGTATGTATTTGACTGGTATAGAGACTGAAGTGGACTGAATGTGGAACCTGAACTCATCTTCAGTGTCATTTCATTCAATGCACTGATTCATCTCAAGGACCAG
Source organism: Gymnapogon annona (assembly GCA_029814585.1). NCBI lineage: Eukaryota > Metazoa > Chordata > Actinopteri > Kurtiformes > Apogonidae > Gymnapogon > Gymnapogon annona. The sequence goes on from JAPTHA010000024.1 coordinate 21,726,515, forward strand.
ACTGGACCCTTTGGCCACCGGGCTGCATATGGACCCCGCCCCACATGTTTGACATCTGCGCGTGTGACACCACATTTTTAGTGGATGGGTGATAGTGATATAATTTCAAAGGTGACAAAATTCATATTTCCTGTAACTCCAGCATGTGAGGAACACAGGATCATCATCACTAACACTAACCCAACGGAATATACTCAACAAAAAGTACTAAACACATCCAAATATGACGACACATGACAGAGAGGTCTTTGTTGTTCAGCTGGCGTCAGTACTATTTTAATTGATGGTGTTCTAGGGCTAACGCGCCGACTTGTGGACAAAAAGGAAGATGCTCATCATAAGTGACTATGAAGAGCACTTTTATTTAAAAAGAAAAAGGTGGAAAACAAGCAAGCAAAAGGCCGCTGTAACCCTAACTCTTGGTGAAATGCTTTGCTAGCTTGCGCATCACTCTTACTTCAGCGGGACCTGGTACTATTTTAACGCCGATATTATTTATTTTTCCACCAATGGTGAGAAACTACAGCCGGCATTGAACCCTCATTCAGGCTCCACGTGAAAGCATGCCACTGACCACACCCTCCAGCTAGCATGAGCCCAGAGCAGCGCAATTACAATTTAACTCCAGGGGAAATTCTACACGTTTAAATAAAGCCTAAGAGGGAAATGGATTCAGTAAAAAAAAAAAAGTGATAATGAAAAACATGCAAGACAATGTAAAACACGAGTTACACATGGTTTGAAATCACAGAGCTGATCCACAAATACAAAGAGAAAAAAAAAAAAATCACATCCCAGTAGGCAACAGATCAGGTGACACGTCTCAGCCTATCGCCGTGGTAACGCAGGGGGTTTTTTAGACAGAAGCAGCTGAGGGCCACATGGTAGTGGTTAAATGAAGCACGGAGTTTAATGAAGGACAGGCGAGTGTAAGAGGATACTCTTCTACGTCATGATGCTTCTGCGTGGGTTCAGCTCAGTCCACTTCGTCCTCCGACTCCTCCTCCTCGGCCGTCTCCAGCCAGGTGAGCCACTGGTTGACCTGCAGAACAACAGTGTGTTGTGAATGTTGTCTTGTAGTGTATGTGTGCAACTGAAATATTGTCTAATGAAAAATACAAAATGCGTACTAAACAAAGGGTTAAGATTCTTTATTGAGGGACATGCCCCTAAAGGTGCCTCCGAGCGCTGCCATCCCAGGTCTATAATTGGTCACGTGTCACTGTACCTGGAATAATGCTTTTCCTTTTCCTGGGAATTCTTGGGTAATGTCTTCTTTCCATGCAAGGAAGGCTTCTTCTTCAATGATCTCCATGTCGTAGAAGTTGACAAAGTAGCGCAGCAGCATGCCTGCGACCAAGACAAAACCCACACAGTCATGCAACACGTTACATCTGAGACTCACCACACACCTGGAACTGAGGGAAGTGTATCTAATGGCTCCCATTGTTCCCAGTCATTTCTCAGAGTTGGCAATAACTGGTTCTAGTTTGAATACACCGAGTGGACTGATGCAGTTGGGACACATTTAATCTGTCCACAGATGATGGGGTCATGGCGACTGAAGACCTACCAGCTCCAAACAGTTAATTGTTGCCACACTGTGTACATTTAAAGTCATTTTGTCAGTGAAAAAGACCCCGCTGGGTCAGAGTTTAATGCTGGTGATGGAACTGGTCCTTTTTCAAAGCCACTGTAAGGCTGTGTCAGTGTACGGTTTTTAGGTTACCTTTGGGGAAGCTGCTGGCGTTGCAGTGCACCTGCAGGGCGTACAGGGCGCTGACCTGCAGCTCGGTGTGGTCGTGCAGAAACTTCTGCATGACGGGCTTGAAGGCCAGCAGCAGCTGTTTCTCCTGCTCCAGCTGCTCTTTGGGGGGCGCCGCCAGCTGATCGTCACCCTCCGCCAAACACAGTTCCTGGGAGATGTACTGAAGGAAACTGGGGGAGACCAGGAGGCAGAGAGTCAAATTCTGTGACACAACTGGGTCCCAAGCGCAGTCACACAGACAGACGACACCTGTGCGCTCATGAATCAAGCCCAAATTTAAACCACGGACGCTCAATTCATTAGATTTACTGTTCCATAACTGTATTTCAAAGTTATCATCCATTCGTATTCAAATTGGACCAAATCATTCACAATGGACAAGAATAAGGGGTCATATACAGTACACCATAATATACAAATGTAGTTGACTACAGAGTGTGACTGGTGGATTGATAATGTAGATCAATGGTCTCCAACCACGGGGCCACACAGAAAAAAGACATAACTTACATTATTTGTTTTATTTTTTATCCGATTGTGAATTATGTTTTCTTTTGAAAAACTGGCATGAAAGGGTCTCAAACCACACGCTGAAGCATCCAAAGATGACAAAGTGTGTGTTTACCTGGTCATGAGGATGTTGACAAACCCTTTGTCAGTGTGGAGCTTGGGAGAGATGTTGTCTTTAATCCACTTGTAGATGGACTGTGGAGAGGGGTCTGCCTTTATCTGCTTCAGCAGCTCCTTCTCCAGCTTTAGCAGTGGGAACAGGAAGCTCAGGCCCTTGCCTTCCAGGATCTCCAGCATGCGGTCCTTGTTCTGGTCGATTTCTAGACCAGTAGGAATTCCAGGTTATTAGCTTCTACAAAAAATAATAACTAATACGACATCCTCAAAAGTACTACAACACACAGGGATGGAAAATAAGCTATATTTGTGCAAGAATATTACAGAACAGAATACAAATGAGTCCAAGACAATCTCCATAAAGTGTTTAGTGAACAGCAGAGTGAAGGTGGATTTAGCTTCATACATCCTGTAATCAACACTCCACAGCTTACTCATCAGCTGTTCATGGACCAGACGTGGTCAAAGGTCACATAAAGTGCTTATGATTGTGTACTAATTCATGTGGTTTGTAGAGGTGTTGTATACTGTTGTATTAAAGCAGCAGGACTTATGTCTACCGCCTGATCACAGCCTATAGGTGCTATATTCTGCCCAGCACTCTTTACTGCAAGACCTGGAAATGGGTGTGGCCTGAGCTCTACCAATCAGCAAACACACACGTTATATTCTTCCTGTACAACAAAGACCCTACCTGTGAGGAGGAGATAGAAAGGTTCTAAGAACTATGGTCGTAGTTCATAGTTCCTTTGATGTGGGAATGCACCAAACAAGCTTCTCATAACTCGAAAGGTTCCTCCAGTAGGAAAGCGCCCAATAACGTACCAAGTGTGCAAGTAGGTGAAACAGATTTAAACGTCTGTTTCTGGATTCAGGATTTAATTCAAGGCCATCAGCTGCTGTTCAGTCTGACAAATACAGAACTGCATCTAGTCACATCCTCCAAATAAATAAACCACTAAATAAGTGTCGTTGGTACCTGGCAGCATCTTCTGCATGTTGACCTTGCTCTGCTGGAACAGGTCTGTGAGCCACTCTCGGTCCTTCAGCTTGGCTGTCTGTTGCAGGCAGAGCAGGAACAGGGGGAAGTGGGTGCCGTTCTCCAGGGGGTGGGCCAGCTCTGCCACGCTCACCAGCTCTGCGATGATGGCCCGTGCCGCAAACTGGGCCAGGTAGGACTTCACCAAGGGAACGTCCACCTCGATCTTGGGGCACTGGTCCAGAACGTTCAGGAAAGCCTGCAACAGCGAGGACAAAGACCACCAAAATTAGACTCCAGTTCATCAGGCTTCTACAGTTTGAAGATACGGAAGCTTTTATGGGCAGGGTTATACAGCTATAAATATCATATCATATAACCCTAACCCACAACATAGCACAGGACCTACTTACTGTATAAGACTATTTACATACTTATACACAAATGGTAGTATTTATAGTAGCGGTGGTGGGGTGGCATAGAAGAAAATAATTGAGAAGCACTGATCTAAGGATAAATTTTTTTTAGTTTGATGAAACGGGTCATGAATCATAACTGCTCACGCTACAGTAATTGATGGGTGTCGTACCTGCATGAAGTTCTCTCCAGTGATGAGGCCTTCGGTGCGCAGCATGTGGATCAGCGTGCTGGCGTGCTCTTTGTCCTCGTCAGGACGGTCCAGCGAGCACACGATGATCTTGCTGAGCATCTCAGGCAGGAAATGCTTGGGAGCCTTCATGTCTCGCACACCGCTCACAGCCTCAGTCAGGTTCTTACTGTTCAAGTAGTCAGTCATGATCGCCTCCTGAAGGGTCAGGGGGCAAACAAATCACATCATCAGGTATGGATGGGAAAGAAAAAGACAATGATACACTGTCAGGGTTTCTTTTTTTACAGTGTTATTCTGCTCTTGATGTTCATTGCTAGATATACGATACAAGATATATTTCCATTTATAAAGTACATGAAAAATGTACCAGTACACCACATTGGTTCAGGTCTATATACCTGAACAGGGCTTGTAGGACTGAGGAGGCCAGAGGTCAACACATGTCTCTATGGGGACTCATGCCCTTATTTTTCTGTTGTCTCTGATCCTGTCATTGTGTGTTGTGAATGTTGTCTTGTAGTGTATGAATGGAACTGTCATCTTGTCTAATGAATTTTTTTTTTTTAAAGGTCCATTTCAGGACTATGTTTATGACATCTGGGGCAGTAAGAACGTGAAACCTTTCTACGTTGACATTCCTCTACCAACACCAGTCCCAGCTCTAAAGGTGGCAGCTGTGCTTACAGTCATCTTAAGCAGCTCCTCTTTGGCAGGAGGGGGTTTCTTGTTGGTCTTCTGAGGCTTCTCCTGGATGGGCGGAGGGTTGGTCTTCAGGCCAAGCTGTGGAGGCTGAGCACAGGTTGGATCTTTACTACTCTGCTCAAACTCAAATAAACCATTCCATTTTACTCACAAGTCAGGTTCAGGGTTCGTACACCTTCAAGGTCAAATTCAAGCACTTTTCAGGGTCACTTCCAAAGAAACTCATGATTTTTTTCCACAATGGTGTGCATTTTATCATGGTATAAATATCTAAAATGTTTTTTAAAAAAAAGAAAAGGGAAACCACTTGGAATTCTTCACCCGCACTGAGATTGCGATAAAAACGTTCCTGGAGTCTACCAGAGAGCCCCTGCTAATATTACATAATGACAAAATTCTATTTTTTCAACATGGATCTCTCTCTCCAAGTAGCTTTGGTTATAGAAACAAGCACGTTCAAGAACCTTAAACTCAAACACTTGTTCAAGCATTTTCAAGGATTTCAAGCACTTGTATGAACCCTGCATGTCTTTTCATCTTTTGCCTTTGTGTTCATTGCATAACCCCAGCTGAAGTTTTAAGTGAATAGTGGAAGTCGTTTCCTACCTGCCCCAGGGGAGGGGTCTGGGTGCGTGGGGGTTGGGCGCTGGGGGGCATCATGATGGGGATCTGGGGCTGGAGCTTGGGCACCTGGTTCTTGTTGAGGAGGAATGACTGCGCAGGCCTGAGGCTGATCTGTGGAACAGCAGCAGTGCCGTGAAAAGCCCAGAGAGTGCAGATTAGTGGTCAATGTCATCACACCCGTGGACTGCACATGCGCGCGTGCACACACACTCATGCCCTCAGATCTCATAATCACAGTCAGCGGACCAGCACCAGTGAGAAGAACAGGAAGAGCGAGATCAAGGAGAGGAGAGATGAATAAGACAAAAGACAGAGCAAGTAGGAGGACAGACTGGTAGCGGGTTGTACCCTCAGAATAACGCGTCTGTAATAATCATTGGGCATGACGACAGTAAAACACCTGGAATACTGCCTTGTGCGTTTCATGTGCAGGGTTCAAATTCAAGCACTTTTAAGGGTAATTGTCACAGTACTTTATTACTGCGGCAAAATGCATATCTATAGGAACACATGAAAATCTTTTTACAGTGATGTAGATTGTATTGTGATAAGCATCTTAAAATGTTTTTCATAATAGCAAACAGTCGAGAAAGCAAAAGAATGCAAAGCTTTATCCTGAAAAAGGGAAACCATTTGGTGTTGTTCAGACACACCCACACTAAGACGAAGATTGTGATAAAGACTTACTTTGGCATAGTTATATCTTTGAAAATGTATCATTTCTCTCCAGGTAGCTTTGGTTATAGTTGGAAGCACTTTTGAGCCCTTAAACTCAAATACTTTTCAGACACTGAAAACGTTTTCAAGGATTTCAAGCACCCATATGAACTGCATGTGGTATCAGGAGGCTTGCGTGTCGACAGACCATCGTCACTCAATGTGCTTCTAATTCATTCCAAAGTGGTAAAATAAAGTATTCCAAAAAACTTGACCATTATAACATTAACCAAATGTTTGCACTAAAAGAAAGATTCACTAATAAAGACGATGGTCTGGGTACAGCAGTGCAGGTTGTACTTCGTCCAATGAGGCCTTTCAGTGTTGACACTACTGGCTTCATCTCGTTTGACTCTTCTACTCTGGGTGGTGGTGGGTTTAGTTCTAATTTGGATGGGAGTCGGTTCCTGAACCCTGGGTACTGGCACGTTACACGCCTCCATTTACCTCATCTGCGTTGAGCTGTCCCTTCTTGCTGAATCGTGGAGGCATGTCCTTGGACTGGACTTGCTGCTGGGCGATGTGGTTCTGATTCTGGTTCAGGAAATGCTGGTTCTGAACCTTCCAAGAGTCAGATGATGGAGGGTCAGAACAGACTGCGATCACAGGACTAGTCATGGGTCGTGGATCTCTGATAGTTACCTGGTTGGACTTGACAAAAGACTTGGGCCCCATGTCGAACTGTGACTGAGGAGGGGGGGCGATGTGGCCGCTGTGGCCATTGAACAGAGGGTTGGTGCGATGGCGTCCCATAGTGGGTGAGTACCGATCCTGAATAACCCCCGGCCCAGTTCCAATCCCACTGCCTGAGAAGACATATGACACTTCAATCCCACAAAGAGAACCTTCAACATGATGACCTTTACCACCAGAAGAACCTTTTGAGTTCCTAGAACTTAATTAGGCGCATTCCCACAGCATAGGAACTCTGACTAGGCTTGTCACAATGATAAATTTTGCAGGACGATAAATTGTCCCAGAAATTGTGATGACTACCTTCTTTTAAAGATATACACTTTTATTTCTTAAGAATATTTAAAACTGCAATAATTTTTTAAAAGACATTGTAAATATACAAAATAAATAAAACAACCCAAATTTGTGGAAATAAGGGCATTAAAATGTGTGTGTGTTTGTAGTGAACTCCACTGCCTGTTTGGCTGAGGTTTAATTATCCTGCGATTAATTGATTATCGTGAGAGACCTAACTACGACCGTAGTTCTTAGAACCTTTTTATCTCCTACTCACAGGCAGGGTCTTTTTTTTAGAACTACATGACGTGGGTGTTTGCTGATTGGTTGACCTCAGGCCACGCCCATTTCCAGGTCTTCCAGTAGAGTGTGTGTGTGTGTCAGCGTGAATATAGCACTATAGGCTGTGATCCGGTCATAGACCTAAGTCCTGTTGCATAATACAACAGTATACATCAGTTTATACAACACATCTACAAACCACATGTATTAGTACACAATAATAAACACTTCATGTGACTTTTGACCGTTCCTGTTGCATCAGCAGCAGCGTTTCAGCTCTCGTATCCACATCTGTGTGAACTTGTGAGAAGAGAAGGAACACACATTCGTATGGGAGATATAAAAACTTAAAAAGTTTTAAGAACTATGGTTGTAGTTCATAGTTTCTATGCTGTGAGAATGCAACAAAAAAGGTTCTAGGAAGTAAAAAAGCTCCTACGGTGGAAAAGTGCCCATTCTTCAGAGTTGATGCAACATTATTCATGTCAGCAAACACAAATTCATGAGTATTTTCAATGGAGAAAAAGCAGCAACAAAACAAGTTTAAAGACAGTACCTGGCATCTGTCCAAACATGTCAGCCAATCCCCCGAGAGTCTCCCTGTCCAGTTTCATTCTGTTGGGCATGAAGGGGCTTTCCAGGAAGAAATCCATCCTCATTCCCTGAGACATGGGTGCTGGGATGAAAACGCCCAAATCCTACACACATACACACGTCTTTAAGAAACAGTCCTATACACACAATCACAACATGTCCGTAAGGACACACGTCCTTAAACAATCCTCCACAAACACAGTGTGTGTTTGGAGGCTGTGGTATTTATTATTAAATACCAGTTGTTATGTGGGTCTATCGTTTTATTTTGTTGTCTTCCACTTAAAGGCTGGTCCGGGAAAATACTGACACATTAAAATTTTCCAATGGTAAAAAAAATGACTCAACTGGACATTTTACCATTTGTTGCATTGCAGCGGTTATCATGTCTAGGAGACTGTCATTTGGACAAAAATTTTTAAAGGATTTTTTCAGGAGTCCCTAATTATGCAATTATTTTGGAGTGTGTTTTACTGTTCCCCATGATACATTTTATTATTTATGGCAAAGCTGAAAATCAAAGAAGACCACTCTAATGTGTTGTGTGTTCTATTTGGATATATTTAATATTTTTTCTCCATATGAATTCGGTTGAAAATCAAAGACCACTCTAATGTGTCGTGTTGTCATATCTGGACATATTTATATTGGCATGAGTGATGGTGTTATAGTTTTTAGTGACAGTGTTCCAGGGTTAAATGACCAGAAGACAGTTTTTAAATAAACATTGACTTGGTGCAGCAGGTAACTAAAGCCCATGTCCTGCTGGCTCACTACTGATGCTTAGTAAAGTGTAACAGTCAGATGTGGTTTCTCACATCTTAACCCTGCTGCTGAACTTGCGTTCATTATTCATGGTCGTCCAGCACACTCACTTTCACTGCATCCTGACGGATCTGGTTGATCGTCTTTGGTCCGTTGTCGATGAAAGCCTTGCGGGGGACCCAGTTGTTTTCTCGCAGTTCCACTGTGTCTTGGAGCAGGAAGCGGATCCTAGCGGGCAACTCCTTGTTGTTCATTAAGGATCGCATACGGCCAAAGTACTGATCCATTAAAGACTGGAGAGGAAGGACAGAGGAATATGACAGATGGAAGAGCTGGAGCACGGCTGTCAAACTCATTTGAGTTCAGGGGTCAGACTCAGCCATATTTGGTGTGAAGAGGGCGGGGCCAGTACAATAAGAGAATGACATAAATGTCAACTCCCAACTGTGCTTTAAAACAATGAATAATATTAACAGCCTTAAAATCCTATGAAGAAAAATAAGTGTTATCTTAACAATAATATACCTCAGTTTATAATGTATGCATGTACATTACAACATACACATTATAGTGGCTCTACACAAAACATTTATTAACAGAATTTGAAGTTCAAATTAAATTTCTCTTCAGACATTTCAGGTCATGTATGTGTTTTTTGGGAAAGGATACTTTCTTCTGGTGTAAATACAGGAAAATTACAAGAAAATATTTACATTTACACAGAAAATTTTGAAGTTGTGAGTATTTGTGTTAATATTTTTTCCAGTCCGTATGTAGAACCTGAACTATAATTATTGTAGTTTGTATCCACACACAAAAACGGCAACAAACGCATGACCTTACTCCTCCAATGTATTCATTCATATATGCAGTGCAGCCCCAGGTTGCGAGTGCATGGATTTGCAAATATTTCAGGATACGAAGAGAAATCTTTCAGATAACAGTATTTTCCAGACAACTTACATGCATGTGGTACTGTGTGTGTGTGTAGACACATATGAGTTTTTCTTGGGTCTTGGTATGTTTACATTGGTTTTATACATATGTGTGTGTTCTTTTGGTAAACCCGTCCCAGGTCACGTTTTCCGCCTAACAAGCTCCATCTTTGAACAAATTAAACTGGTAACCCAGTGTTCCACTGTAGCCCACAGTAATATAAGTTAGTTAAGCTATTCAAATAAACTACAAAAGAAAACGCATTTTTAAAAAGGTGTTACAACTGTATGTGCATTGTTTACTTAGAAATGAGAACTCTTGTCATTACACCATTTTTACGTGCTGCAGCAAAGAGCATGTAGAGGCAGTGAGGTTTTGATTGGTCTCCTACCTTGGCTTTCTCATGGTCGAGTCTCGGCCCCACTGTTCTCATTATCTGACAGAGGCACTCCAGATCCTCCCCCATATCCTTAAGCTGGACTCTCTTCTTCTTTTCCAGAAGCTTCAGAGAAAATTTAAGGGGGGGGGGGGTGTTAGCAGTTAGACTGTCTCTGAAAGAATGTACGTGTTCTTTTGGCGCCGAGCACACACGTACTGTTTTGATGCACTTATGAAGGATAGATTCATGGATGAGGTCGAGTTTGCCAAGTTCCCCGATGAATTTAATGTTGCCAAGCATCTTGATCTTGGCGATGGCACGCTGCTCCTCCTCCTCAGAAGTAAGAGGGTTGTCATGTTTGTCATAGACTGGGGAAACAGAGCAGCAGTTAGGACGTTAGTCTGTGGCGACGCCAGCGACCAGATCCTGCTTCTATTAAAAGACGTACTTTCAACATTTCTGGTGCGGTTTTCAAATTCATCTTGAAGCTTGGAAATCAGCAGTCTTCTGAAGGTCTGGAAAAGCAACACACCAGACAGGTTTAGACGGTGTTCATGTACCCAGGATCAGTGCCTCACAACTACAGCTGTGAATACACTGAACTCAACAGTTTTACAGGATTTAATGTGAGGTTGTCAACTGTTCAAACATTACCAGTTTCAAACCCAATTTAGAAATCTCTCTCTTGACCTTTTAGTTCAGTTTGACTCCATGGTTGCATTTCTCTTTTTGTGGCCCATTTTATTTGTTTGTAATTCTTTGCTTTTTTAATTTGGCAATTATTACTTCTTCTGTCACTTGATCTGTTATTTACTTGTGTTTAGTGATAACTGCTCTCCGCGAGTTGTCTTGTTCTGATTGTTGTTGTGTTTGACAATTTCTGTCCCCGAGTTGTCATTTTGTTTTCTTTGCTTTTTTCACTGTTGTACTCTGACTTTATTCATTTACTTTATTTCCATTTTATTTTGTTGGTTTTAAATGTCGCTTTCTGGAATTTTAAATTGTGCTATATGAATACATTTGTTCGCGATACAATGAGAGAAAAGAAGCTGACCTCAGTTTGTCACAATACCCACCACTTTCCGTGCCTATAATTATGGAGAGTTTGAAAAAGAGAATGTGGTTCAGTCAATAGTATGTGATTTTAACCTTCATCACTATCCTGAGGACCCATGGAGTCAAGGCATAGACATGTTTTGTTAGCTGTAGTCACCAACAGTGGTTCAGTGTTCTTTTTATACAAAAGAAATGCCCATTATTGAGATACCTTTCTTAAGATGAAATAACACATTTGTTAGGTTGAGATAATTACAAATAGAGATAGAATTAAATAAGTGCAAGAAGCCTCTGCATTAATATGATCACAAACAAAATACAGAAAAGCTAAACAAGAGGCTTGACAATGCATTCAGATGTTTGTGAAAAGATGCTCTTACTGTGCTCTGCTTTTGGGATGTTTGGATCTCAGATGAAGGGCCATCAAAGTTTGGTGCGTCCTCTGCCAAGCGCAGACATAGCTGAGCATAGAGTGAGCTATATTTCGGCTCTTCTAGGGCTTTGTCTACAATCTAAACCAGAGGAAGGGGGTGGGGGTCATTAAAAATGGAGTGCACGGCTCTGTGAGTCACTCTTCACAGCTTGCCAAAAGTGGACCAATATATTTTAATTTAGCCGAGCGCTGAAGAATAGAAAACACTTACCAGCAAGATGATTCCTTTAAGGACGAGTTTTGAATCTACGCCCACGTTCAGGAGCTCAAGGCATAGCTTGTCAAACTTCTCAGGCGTGAGTTTGTTGAGTATGCTTTAAAAAAAAAAAAAAAAAAAAGACCAGCACAAGTCAGCACGACACCACCACCACGGTATAGATCATTTCCAGCCATATTTCCTGTTATGTGCAGATTTACCTGGCGTTTAAAAACAATTATTTTACTTTTATTTTTCATTAGACAAATTACAGTTCCATTCATACACTACAAGACAAGATTCACAACACACAATGACAGGATCAGACAAAAAAACAAACAAAAAAAAACACATAAGTGAAGGGCATGAGTGTCAGACATGTTGACCTCTGACCTAGGTCCTACAAGCCCTGCTCGGGTATATGGAGCTGAACCAATGTGTTGTACTGGTACATTTTCCATGTACTCTGTTCCTTGTACATGGTTCCATACCTTATAGTCCATCCTACTTTTTTTCCACCCATTTTTTTGACTTCAACCACATCTTGATTGGAAGGCAGCCGTGATCTAATTTTCCTTACTTGCCTTAGCACTTGTCAACAGAATTGGGGGTGGGTGTTTATGTTCGAGTCACATCAGTAAACATCCATCCAAAGTGGTTAGGCACATGAAGAGATGCCCAATTCTTGTGGAAAACAGGACATTCCTCGATGTCGATACTTTTGACACAGACACTCTGTAGTAACACTCAAAACTACTCAGCGCTTCTACAACATACACTAAGCTAATACAAAACTACTAATGAGAGAATCAAGCCTTTCAGATTCACAAGGCGTGTCAAATAAAAAATACTTCTCCAAAAATGTAACAGTGAGCTCAGATATTGGAGTGCGTGTGTTTATGTACTACTTATGAGTGTATTCCTTATGGAACTGATACTGTTTGATTGTTCTTTAGTCATTTTATCTCACCGAACCCACAAGTGGTTGAGATCCTGGTGTTTCAACATGCTACTGAACATCTACCATCATGTTGCACAATAAGGACATCAGCCTGATCGCCAGTGTGTGTACCATTACTACATCTACTTCAATACACAGACCACCACGTGAATACACCAACAACTGTGTACATCCCTGTATAGGGAGAAATTCTAGTCTCACACATAATGACCATAAAGGATCTCCTGATACAGTTTATGTCAAAGAAATATAAAAATAAGGACAATGTTGGAGAACACCTCTCGCCCTCTCCATGACATACAGCCACAGGAGACAGCATTCCTGTGTTTTTTCAATTTTTATATCTTTTATGTCTTTATACTAACACAGTACACAGCACACAGTGGAGCAAAGTAAAAAAAAAAATAAAAAAAAATTCTCTTGGGATGAAGTATTCTATTAACACCAGCCTCATCAGAAAAGGCTGCCAAGGGATAAAGTAAACACTATCTGGGATATACGACTCAGTTATGCAGCTATAACTACTAAACATAAGGGCACTTAAACGTGCACTGGGATTGGCTGACGTGTGACCCTATGTTCCTGGTCATATCTTCAGTGACTACTTCAAAACATCATCAGACACTCGCTTTAATGCCTTCAGCCAGAGCAAAGGCCATCTGAATGACGGAAAAAAAAAGCACACAAACCAAACACCCTGATTCCAAAATCAAAGTAGACAATTAAACACACACAAAACTGACAAACAATTAACCTCTGATATGACATGTTTATTACACAAATACAGAACTGTCACGCTAATTGTTACGAGAAACTGCTGCTAAGAAATAGCAGTTTATTTTTTTATAAATTAACAAGGGCAGAGCACCAGTCTGATTTGTTGAAGACCTCGACACATAAACACTGACATTTCGTTCTTACACTTTTGTTAGTCCAGGTTTACTTTTGCACCTTTATCATAGTACTTCTTGAGGTCAACATATGTTTCTGTGACTCATGCAGTTAATTTTGTTTTCATCATTGTACTCACTTCAAGTTTTCTTTTTGTGTTTTGTCTGTCTCTGATCCTGTCAATGCGTGTTGTGAAAGTTGTCTTGCAACGTATGAACGTAACTGTAATATTGTCTAATGAAAAATACAAATAAAACATAAAAGAGGTCTTTCTTTCCCAGATGATTAATAGTTGAAACGTATGTACAGTCTCGACTCTTACCCCCTCACTTTCCTGAAGATTGCATCGTGTCGCTCTTTTTCATTGCTGGAGTTGACATCTCGTCTAGTGCTTCGTGAAGGAACCCATTTCTGAACGCTTTGCCCTGGGGTTTTCCCCAGGAACTCGCTATGGAAAAACAGACCCTGAGTGTGAGTAAAGTGGGGCACGGTGCAGGATAACTGTCCTCACTCTAAATATGATTACTGTTCCACGCACAGCTATGCCTATGTCAAATACACGAGGTAAATAAAGCATGTGGCTTTTCACACCAAAACACACACCAGTGTAAACAACATGCAGGCATTTAGGAACAGTGTCTACTGTCATGTAAAGCCTGCAGATATAGAACATATACAAACTGTTTAAAGTTTTGTAAAATAGACAGTGTGGAGGACCAACAGTAAAGACTTAAGTTTCGTGAACATTGGATCCACCCTTTGAGGCAGTGGTCTCCAACATCAGGGCCATGGACCGGCATTATTTGTTTTATTTATTATGAGATTCTGAATTTTTTTTTTTTTTTTTAAACTAGCACACTGATGTGTGGATTTTTTGTCCAGATGGTCACGTGTGTATGCATGTTGGGTCCAGAAGGTCACAAGTATGTGTGGTGTGTGCATTTTGTGTCCAGATGGTCAAATGTATGTGTGTGTGGTGTGTGTCCAAATGGTCACACGTGTGTGTTTGTGTGGTGTGTGCAAGTTGTGTATCCATATGGCCATGTGTGGTATGTGTGTATGTTGGGTCCAGATTGTCATGTGTTCTCTACATCCACTTCAAACGGCTGTTCTAACACTAAACACATAATACATTAGCTACATTGATAGATGACTTTATTTGTCCCCAAGGGGCAATTAAAAATGGGCATAAAGTAGCTTAAAAATATACATTCGGCATAACAATACTCACAAAACATTCACAAAGAGACCCGTGACAAATAAGTAGTAAGAAAATTTTTTTTTTTTTTTTTTTTAAAACTGGAACGAGGGGAGCCACTCAAATTCATCACACAGAATGTGTGAAGCGTGTGGGACGAATTCTGCGGGCTGGTTTAAAACTAATTAAACTACTACAAAACAAATGTGCGTTTGGTTTCTTTGGTGGTAGAGAGACTGTTACTTGTGTTATGCTGTAACTGTTAAGTTACACACACAGGACAATATAGTATATTTACTAAAGACCAGTTTTTGTGTGGGTCCCATCATTTTATTTCATTAATCTTAAAGGTCGGTCCGTGAACACATGGACACACATTAAACAGGTCTGTGGTTTAAAAGAGGACAAACAAACATATTGCATTAGGAACCCAACTGACAGATAATGAGATCCTGGGCACGGAGGGCACTTCAACAGTAGACTCTTAATCGTTTCCCGAGATTTGTCGATCAACATATAAACAAATGCTCTCAAAAACAAACACCCTATATAAAAAAAACTCCCCTCAAACACCCTATCGCTTTTGTGAACACATTTTTTACACAGATGAGTCACCGTTCTCACCACTTTCAAAAGAAAAATGTTACACTAAGAAATTTAAGAACAAGAACACTTTTGAGCAAGTACAATAAAAAAAAAACAACACATCGGTTACTTTTCATTAGACACAACGTAGCGTGTCATTTTTCATTTCACCACGAGGGATCTGGGAGGTACCAGTACCAGTTGTGTACCCGGCTGTGTCTAATAGGCTTTCATTTGCAAGTACTGCTGCGTATACTCTGTCCAACTCATGCTGCGGGGCTGCAGCAGCACATGCAGACATTTGGTCTCAAGTGATAACTTAAAATAAAACCACCCTCTTTCAGAATCACGAAACCCTGTCCTTGATATCACATGTAATAGGTACTACGGTGACCGGTCCACTGTAAACACAGACACAGATAGACATTTAAAAAACCATGAATCAAATCAGGGACCCTCGTTTAAAACCATTCAAGTAACTCAGGGATAGAAGTGATCATGTCACAATACATAAAATAGAGATCAAATAACTAGAAAATTTAATGAACAGTAAATTAAAAAAAGACAACCAATGTAATTCAGATAAGACCAAAAAAAAAAAGAAATTAGATAATTGAGTCAGACTGAATTGAAAGCACGAGAACAGACACGGGTCTTCAAATTGGATTTAAAAATGTTGCTGTTTGGGCAAGATTTAATGTGTATTTTAAGCATTTAATCTACTCCACCCCTTTTTGGAACGCTGGAGGACGACTATTGATGTTTTTTTTTACTTTTGTGATACCAATTATAATGCCGTTGTGCATTGTATTTTCTAGAAAAAGGCTGCGTGACAGACCTGTTGCCGACAGTCTTGGGATAGTGCTGAGGTGCACCCCTACCACCTCCTCCCCCCGAAGAAGCACTGAGGGACAAAACACAATAAGCAGCACCATAAGAACGCAATACTCAATATTTATACACACCCAAAAAATAAACTGTGTTTGTCACCAGTCTACAAGAAGAAACAATGCACAAGGCCATGTTGCTAGTTTTCGCTGGATGACATTAAACGCCTAAAACACAGGTAATACAATTTTAAACACATACAGTTTCTCTTAAATAATATCCAAACCTTATAGAGTAATGATGGTTTGTCTTTCCTTAATTGCCTTTTTCAAACTACAATAAAACAAGCATTTCTTTCTGCCACATTGAGTACTTATTTATGAGGCAGCCACAATGAGTACTTATTCAAACCTAATTCCTCTTTCTACAGACTCATCGTATAACTTAATGTGGCAGTTGGAAGATAAAGCAGGCGCAGTTGGTTGTATCATTTCTGCACATTTTCTTTCCATTAAAATTTTATCACAACATGTAGAACTGCAAATGGGCAAATAACTTATTTTTGTTCTGTGGGACTTGATCAACACACTCCGGACATTCCATTTTGAGTGGTTAGGTTTATACAGGATGTCTATAAAGTCTGAACACATAGGATATTTACATGTTTTCCATTTAATTCAATAGTTAACTACTGTTTCTTTCTGCTCCAGGGATGAAGCATGACTTTGTCAAAGACAGAGTTGACCTCGTACTTGTCAGTGGACATGAAGAATGGTCATATCCAAACGATAGCATCAAATTTTTACCTATGTGTCCAGACTTGGCAAACAAGCTGTCGAATGTGACCTGGATGCGTGTTCTCCCACTCCCAGAGTGATATAATCCTCCAAGACTGATTACACCACCCCCCCTCCCCATTTCAAAAGGTTTCATAAAGAGAAGTGTCTGACAGCCATTTTGAGGCTCCCTACATCCTGCTTTGTTCAACAGGCCGGAAGTTCCTGTCTCATAAAGCTAGCAGAAGGCTAATTATGTGAGGGGAAAAAAAACAAGTGCTTGCACAGGAAAAGATCATTACCTGAAACGAGAAGCACCCCCTTCTGCAATCACACTCTCCACTTTGGCGGCTTGACAACGAAGAATACTTAAAAGAATAAGAATAATAGGGAGGGATGGGGAAAACGGTGCTGGGGAAGAGAGAGGAAAAAACACTGTGAAAACCTGAAGGAAAAGCAATACCAGCCCCGATGCCCCGATTTACGACTAGCTATAACGATGTCACTTAATGCACTGAAATTAAATGACTGTCAAATTAACAGTGTCTTTGTTGTATAGGCCTCACCTCGGATGAAAATGTAAAAAAAAAAAAAAGATCCAAACAACCTTAAGAGCACAACTCGTCGATACAGTAGGTTAGAGTCTGTGTAGGGGCGTTAGTGACACATTGCAGATGTCGATTGACAGGATGAATCCAGGTGTCAGACAAGGTGCAAAATCTGCGCTCATCATTGCTAAGCTACAACAAAGCAAAAGGTGCGATGCTTAGCTGGCTAACGCTAAAGATAATTGGCTAGCTAGCTGGGTTGCTACGTTTCACCGCAATGTTTACCGTGCGCTACTAAATACATTTAAACCACTGCAATCATAGACAAGTGAAGTTGTAACGCAAAGAGACTTATCTGTGTAGATTGTTCGCAGCGGAAACACTGTCTAACCCAGGGTGCTTTGTACTAGTTCGTTATTTTTGTTTTAAAAAAAAGCTAGCAGGGAAACATAACGTTTTACCACGACACGATACGGTGTTTGAGCGGCGTGGTTAGCCTCTCTATCGTCCCCGGTCGGCGGTGCTTATGTTGCCATCTTGTTCCAACTTTTGTAGACAGACTTCTAGTAATTAACAGTTCATAGCGTCTCGGCAAGCAAACGATGCAACCCTATTCTTTTTTTTTTTACAAAGTACATGTTACAATTGATAGGCCGGGACGCCATTTTATACTTGAATGCAAATCAGCTGAGCTAATGCTAGCTGCCGGCTCTGAGGCTAACAATGCTATATAGCTAAATAGCTGGAGCGAACTGTTTTTTAATGTTAGTGCGTTAGCTCGCTAGCGAGCAGGAGCCATTTTGGATAAACCGGTCTAAGGTTTGTCGAGTAGAAAAGCCCGCTTACCTTCACCAAAGCAACTTCAGTTTTATATTGTTGTGTGACTACCAAAGAAGAAATAAAACAGTTGTAAAAGAAAAGCGAGTTTTGCAAACGAATATCCAGAGAGCTAGGAGCAGAAGATGGAGCGTACAGTTACACACATCAACCCCTCTGCTCACTGTCTTGGCTTGTTTGCATTGGCTAAGCTAGGTAGACACCTACACAGCTCCGCTGCCTTATGGGGGCAGAAATGACATCGATTTCTATTGGTTACTTATTTTGATGCATCTCAATATTGTCCAATAGAAAAGAAGATGTGCATTCTGGAGCGGGACAAAGTGGAACAATCTGTCCAATGAGAGTTGTGTTGAGACGAAAATGACCGCCCCCCTGTCTTGATGGACACATAATTTAATATCTGCAGTGCAGGAGGAGACTGGTAATCTGCTTCAACTAATGGAGACGAAGCAAAAAAATGGAGAGGGAACAAAAAAAGGAGATGAAGCAAGATGAACAGAGGTAATAAAATTAATAAATAAAAAATGAAATATTGATTAAAAATTTTTTTGATAGATAAAAATGTCATTCCTACTACTTGTCGCCTAATGTAGTAAACCATAGGAACTGTAAAAAATAACCACAT